>JMQE01001700.1:0-56005 GCA_000731825.1 Hypocrella siamensis | reverse complement strand
CCCCCGGGACCGCTTCCCTCCGTGGTCCGGTGCATAGTCGACGCGGCCGTTGGTCTCACTCCTTCGCGTTGAGTTGATTTCCTTTTCGCAAGTCATCGGTCACGGCAGTCGTCATCGAATCACTTGTTTGGCTGACGTCGGATGACTTTTTCGTCCCAACTATTCGCAGGTCGGTGCTCAGTCATTGGCCGAGTCCCTCGCCCCCATCTTCCCAAGCCTGCATTTCCTCGTTCAGCTCAAACATGCTATGCCCGTCGCCAGGAGCTGCCCCGACCCACACGAGGCCACCAGTCTCGTCGGCGATCGCATCACCGTCTCGACTCGCCAGGCCGGCACCCGGCAGCCAGTCACCAGCGCTGCAGTTTACCTGCTCCATCTCCCGTCATCCCTACCGGGCGAGGTCCTTGCCGAGCTCCACGTTCATCTTACGGCGCTGCGGACGAGCGCCGGGATAATGATTGTCCTCGTGGCCCACATCCCCGACCCTGATGACGCCTCGCAAACAAGACTTTACACCGTTGCCCACACTCGCAATCTGATTCTCTACCAATTGACCAACCAGAGAGAGATAGATATGCCCGACCTGCTGGCCATGATAGACACGGTTCGGGATGACGCCGGAAGGTTGAAAGTGGTGCACAGGCTTCGTTCGAGCCGCAACACGGTAGCCGCCCTGGTCGTCAAATATCAGCTCGCTTCCGAAACCCCCCAGCCATGAAGCGGGCGCAGAGGCCAGGGTGACTCGGGCACAATCATGACAATGTCCGCGATATTGTTTGCAGCCCAGACGAGGGAAAACCTGCGCCGCAAAGAAACCGAACGATGAAGAGGTTCACATGGGGAGGATGGGGAGGGGGGAAAGGGGGGTGACGAGGCGGGGCCGAATCGGCGCAAGACTCGTGAAAACGTGGTAGTAGATTCGATTTGCCGGTGATACACTCCGCGATGCACCTGCGTGGGTGTGCGTATGGGTGACGCATCCGCCCCTACAGTTGGTTCGATAATTTGTTGTCACGCACGCGCGGAGTACCAGGGTCGGGAATCTGAGATTCATCATTCTTGGTAAAGGAATATGCAGTCGAATCTGTGCTCAAGTTTTCCCGTTCCGCGTCAAGCATGTGCGGGGCTTTACGATCCCTTGATGACGGAGAAAGGGGAGAAAAATCAATACGTCTGCAGGTGCTACCATAAAGCTGCCGATGGACCAAGTCCGTCAGCCAGGCGTGCCGTGCTGACGTCAATTTCGTCGTGCGCTGCCCAGCCCACGACATCATCGCGACCTGGGTCCGACCGCAAAGCCGTATCCTAGCGCGCGACCACTTGGCTGTGAAAGCGCGTGTCTCCAAGCCACAACTCGACAATGGTGCTTTCGTCACGCCGTCGAGATGCGCCCGTGTTTCTCCGGCTTTTGCGCCGTGTGATGGAGGCTGAGGCCTAGCAGTGTGACTGGCGATCGACGTGCCGGCAACCTCTCACGGCCGAGTTATAGTGGCTTGCAATGCGGGACAGAAATGCTTGGCCGCAGCGACGTGTTTGCCACACGAGACAAATCAGCTCGTCTTGGCAACGAGTCTCGCTCCTGCGTAACCACCGAGACGGGACGTCCAGCCAAAGCCGATCTTTGCAAAATACTCCCCGTCCTGCACGCTTAAAATTGTCCGCAAATTTTCAAAGAGTTTGCAACGATGCTACAGCGGCCACAACACGAGCCCCGGCAAGGGCCAATTCGACGATTTCCTATCCCTACTCCACCGACGCCTGCGTACAAATCACGAACTTCAAGGGTCTCCTCAACTTGGTCTTTGGCTGCCATGGGCCCCCGATTTACCTAGACCTGACCGAAATTTCTCTTAGGCGTGGGTGATGGAGGCCAGGCTAAGCCCCGATTTTGAATCACTTTCTCTTTGCTCTGGGCCTCCGCTTTGCGCGCGTTTTGAGGCCTGCACGAGCCAACGGCGACATGCAAAGACCAGCCTGAGCCAGTAGGGATCGTTGCACAATGCCCCAGATATTTTTTTTCCCCTCTCTGCTGCCTCAAAACTACATTCTCGACGGGACACATCACCGCTCGTTGCCACGTTTCCGAATCTCTGCGCAACAACGATTGATACGAGACACCTTGCACCCTCCGCGAAAAAAACCTTCAATCGTGAGGAAAGATCTTGTCATGATCGAACTCGGTCCACCGAATGCTTGGCTCGATTCCCGCAAACTTCCACTCGCCATCCACTTTGCGGTACCGCATGGAACCCCCTCCGTGTGCATGTCCCTGGGCGTAAACTTCCTTCAAGCTCTCGTCGGTATATTTCTGATGCGCCACACGCATCTGGTGGTGTCCAATGACTTCGTCGTCGCTCTTCTGAACCCACTTCGTCACCCCGACGAAATGCTGCGTCTTCAGCAAGGGGTTGCCGAGGAAGCGTTTGTCTGATGCCATGGCTACGAACTCTGCCGCCGGCATGCTCTCCCAGAGCTTATTAAGAAAGGACCGGTAATCAATCTGACAGGGGCCTTTCGAGTCAGCTGACCCTTGCTTTGAGATGAGCCATGTTTCGGCAAGGCCGCAACGGCATGTGGGATTTGTACATAGAGAGTTGGGGCGATGCATTTCGAAAGCCTATCCCAATCTTTCGTGTCGTAGCTCTCGGCCCACTCAAACAGAGCAGCCTGGCACCCCATGACATCTGCTTTCACATTTTCAGCACGAGCTTTGACAGCAGGGGATGAGTTGGGAGATGGGGGGAGATGGACCGACCATCGAACGAAGGTTGCGTCATGCTGGAAAGCTTCTTTTGACCCCAGACAGGGTCTTTATCTTTTCGGCGGATGGAATAAAAGCGCGTACGGCCAGCTTTTTTATTCTTTTCGCAAGGGGGAAGCAAAGAAAAGAAGCTCAATTTTGCAGTCTACGTAGGACAAGAATCTTGCCGACTTTTATGGCGGCGCCCGAGTCTTGATCCATCTTCGTCTTGCGCGCTTGGGTCTTGCAGAGCATCCCACGGTGTAAAACCAAAAGTCTTCGCCGTGCTTCTCCGACCATCGGTCGGTTTTTCTTTTCTCTTAATTTACTTTTATTCTTATTTGTATTACTAATTTTTTTTTCATTTTCTTATTGCGCCGATCATGCGCAGCGCGCAATGTTTATATAACCGATTGACAGCTAATATCGTCCCTTGACTTACTTCTCATGTCAAGTATTTATTATACACCAGCATCTTCTAGCAATCCTTTGTCCTGTCAACAGGCTCATGCCAACAGTTACATTCTAAAAAAAAACAAAAAAAGAAAAAAAAACAAGGGATTTTAGCTACCAACATGAGCGCCTCGCACAGCCCGTATCGCCTTGATGGCAAAGTGGCACTTGTGACCGGATCGGGCCGCGGCATTGGTGCCGCTTCGGCGGTCGAGCTAGGCCGTCTTGGGGCCAAGGTTGTCGTCAACTACTCCAACTCGGCCGAGTCGGCTGAAAAGGTTGTCCAGGAGATCAAGGCCCTGGGCTCCGATGCCGTGGCCATCAAGGCCAACGTCAGGAAGGTGCCGGAGACGGTCAGACTCATGGACGAAGCCGTCAAGCACTTTGGCGGGCTCGACATTGTGTGTAGCAACGCTGGAGTTGTTAGTTTTGGGCATTTTGGTGACGTCACCGAGGTATTTGCCCGGCATGGACCGAAATTTTCGCACCCAATCGTGGCAGCGGCTAACGTGTCCTGGCCCCCCTCCCCTCCCTCTCGGGTTGACAGGAAGAATTTGATCGCGTCTTCACTCTCAACACACGAGGACAGTTCTTCGTGGCACGCGAAGCATACCGGCACCTGAACAATGGCGGACGCATCATCCTCCTGTCGTCCAACACGGCCAGAGACTTTAGCGTGCCAAAGCATGCTCTATACTCGGCCTCCAAGGCCGCCATTGACTCATTCGTGCGCATCCTGTCCAAGGACGCAGGCGACAAGAAGATCACGGTCAATGCCGTCGCGCCAGGCGGCACGGTAACAGACATGTTCCACAGCTGCTCCCAGCACTACATCCCCGATGGCGAGAAATATACGGCAGAAGAGCGACAGCAGGTAAAGACCCCGCCCTTCCATCGCCCATGCTTTTGCACATTATTCAAAGGAATTCTGACGAGCCTCTTCGCAGATGGCCGCTCATGCATCGCCTTTGACGCGCAATGGGTTTCCCCTTGACATTGCCCGAGTCGTGTGTTTCTTGGCTAGCCAAGAGGGCGAATGGGTGAATGGGAAAACCATTACACTGGATGGAGGGGCTGCCTGAGCCGTCTCCTCCGAAGAAGGGAGAAAGAGAGAGAAAAAAAGTTGCCTGATCCATTGCCCTGCTGAGACAATCTCGGTCGGCAAGATGAAGAAGATTCTGGAATATAGGTTGGTAATAATTGGAAGCAAAGTGCGAAGCTGTCTCTCAAGTTTCATTTTGCCATGGACGAATAGAAGAAATCTCCCTAGTGCATCTAGCCCCCAGAGTATCCATTTCATGTCTTGTTTGAGCGGCAGATCTAGAATTCCCTCGTCGGTGATGGCTGTATGCAACTTACTATCTCACTCCCCCCTCCCCCTTCCCCCTCCTTTTTTTATGCAATTTATCAAGGCTCCGCAGCTAGCAAAGAGCTGCTGAATCTCTCAACGAGATATCGGTCACTTCACCACCCGATTCAAAGCTGAGTTGATCTCACTTTCCCAATCATGCCTAACCTCTACGTTGATCATGACGCCATGTATGCGAGGTTTCCACATTACGAAAGAGCAGGTCGATGCATCGTCTCCTCTCGTCTCATCTCATCTGCAGGCAGGCAGGCAGGCTCGGAGCAATTGGGTAGCGTGTCTCGGACCGCTTGCCTTTCCACCGACAGCAATTCCTAGTTGTCCCTGAACAGGTCGGCGCATTGAGTGAAATGGCCCAGAACAGCGTCGCAATCATGATTGAGCCATTCATTGAAAGGAGGTTCTGCCCCACCCCATTCCGAGGCCGACGAAGCGGGCACCACAAGAACCTTACAGCCAAGGGCTGAAGGATCATGAAGGGCGGCTAAGAGACGACTTGCAAGCGCGAAAGGGGGGGGGGGGAGATGAGTTAAAAAAATGAGCTCAATAATTTCATTCAGCTTCAGCGCCAAAAGATGGAGGATCCCCCACATTTTTCCTTCACTTTGCCTTTGACATCTCCCATCGACAAAGTCCACCTGTCTCTCTCTCTCTGCCTCGTTACTTCCCCATCACAATGCCCGCCCCCGCCCACATCCAAGCAGCTACGCTGAATACATATATTGAAGGATGGAGGAAGTTGTCGCCAGATGAAATGACATCCACATTCTCGCAAGACTACCAACTTCGTCTGCTCCCCGCCTCATTGGGCCTCCCAGCTCAGTCGCTCGTAGAAGTAAAGGCCTTTTTGCCAAAACTTGCCTCGGCCTTGTCGAACCACAAGGTAACATGGCAGCTTCAACCCCCCTCCCCGCCCCGGTGTGCATGGAAAAAGCGCATGCTTACCATTTTCTTGCCTTAGCTGGAGGTGTTCGGAGTCGTACATGAAGCTGCCAAGAGTCGGGCGGTGATTTACGCGGCGGGGACAGCCGACACCCCGTTTGAAGATTGTCAATGGAGGAACGAATGCGCCGTATTCGTCACCTTTACCGAAGACGGCCTGCAGATTAGCAAGATGGAGGAAATGGTCGACTCGAACTTCCATCACGACTTTTTTGCTAGATTCGGACAGCATATGCGTGCATAGCCCTGATATCGAAGTGTACTGCAGAACATACCTGCGAGGCCTTCCCTCTCTATCAGGTGACATTCATTCAGGGATGGATTGGTGCACTTCTTAGTGGGGTTTGCATGGCGGCTCGCATCAGATCGTTTATACTTTAGGAAGAGACCAGGTATTGAGTTGAAGTGTGGGGATTTGCTAATGCTTTGACCATAAAGTACCTTGAAAGGTTTTTTTTTTTTTTTGCAAGTCCAGACAAAAGTCATATGTTGGCAGATTTCAACACCATTGAACTTTTTTCTTTCCCGTGCGCAGCTGCTAAGAGACGGTGCCGGATGGTGACGGTTACGGGTGCCTTACTAGATGCCTACAATACAAAGCGAGTACGTACGCTGTACATGCAGTCCCATGTATGTGCCTGCTACTAATAGGTGCTTGTCTGGTAGTGTCTGGTAGTGTCTGGTACAGGTTAGTCTGCGGCAAAGAAATCCCACGTATCCCCACATCATCGGAATTTACATACTGGTACCAGACGTCGCATCGGGGAGGCGAGGGGTTCAAATGGAGATGGGGGGTTTCTTTTTTTTTTTCTCTCTCTCTCTCTCTCTCTCTCTTCGCTTTCGCCTGATTTGTTTTTCCTCTTGCTATCACCTCGTCGCTCACTGACTCTTTTTGACTGTTCCCCCAGCTATTTTGCTTTCGGCCTTCTGCTGGGTTTCATCTCTTTACCATGGCAACGTACGCAGTCCTGGGCTCCACGGGAAATTGCGGCACTTCGCTCATCCAACTATTGCTGCGGCGCCCCAATGTCAAAGTCCACGCCTACTGCCGCGACAGGGCAAAGCTAGCGCGCCTACTGCCCCATATCGAGGCCAACCCCAAAGTAGATGTCTTTGAGGGGTCCATCCGGGACGTGCCACTCCTAACGTCGTGTCTGCGCGACTGCCGTGCCATATTTATGGTCGTCTCGACAAACACCAACATTCCTGGCTTGCATGCCGCGCAAGACTGCGCCAAGGCAGTCATTGGTATCTTGAGAGAATTGAAACAAACCTCTGGAGCCAAGGTGCCCAAACTCGTCCTGCTGTCCTCGGCGACCATCGACGAGACCCTGTCGCAGATGACGCCGTACGTCCTGCGGCAGATCTTGCATTGGTCTGCGTCAAACGTCTACAAGG
Source organism: Hypocrella siamensis (assembly GCA_000731825.1). NCBI lineage: Eukaryota > Fungi > Ascomycota > Sordariomycetes > Hypocreales > Clavicipitaceae > Hypocrella > Hypocrella siamensis. Next base: position 49,106 of record JMQE01001700.1, on the reverse strand, counting down.
ATCTGATCGAGGCTGAGAAGCTGCTCAGGGCTGAGGAGAATTGGTTGACATGCGTCTACGTCAAACCGGGTGCTCTTTCGGAAGACCTTCAGCGTGGCCATGCGCTGAGCTGGACCGAGTCGGATAATCCGGTTTCGTACCTCGACCTGGCAGCCGCCATGATTGAAGTGACAGACGACGGCCAGGATCGGTATAACCAGCAGAACCTGGGCGTGGTCAACGCCAACGAGGCGGCAAAAATCCCTCTTGGCACGGCCCTCACCATCCTCTCCGGCCTGCTGCGCCACTTTCTGCCATTTCTGCATCCGTATTTGCCGTGAAGCGGGGCTGCTTGTCGTGTTCATGCAGCATCATCAATGAAATCGGGCTTTCAGAATCATGAAGAACCGAGAGAGGATAGGAATTGATTGGTGACATCGCTCGCAATTCTTGGTCAGTTTATGCTATGATAAATAAGTAATTATCTTATTAAATTAAGGGTGTTTATTTAGTATATCCCTTTTGCTTTCACCTCTCACATACTCCGCAAGAGCTGACAAATTGTCTTACCATCCATGTCCATTTCGTCATTGTGGCTGGAAAAAAAATGCAAGCCCCGACCTGATTGATGACCGTCCTGCAACCTGCTCTTGTAACGCTCAGGCGGATGCATCCTGATGTGGCTTTGAAGCCATATGATCGCGGAACTTGGGCAGAAAATTGTTCATGATTGCCGAGTCAAACATCTCTTCAATCTTTTCCACCTTTTATCCGCTTTGGTTGAACTAATGGAAGACGGGCTTGTTCGTTGCGATACGGCCCAAAAGGTGTGTCAGCCTCTGTGACGGCGTATAAACAGGCCTTGCTTCGGACTGGATCATGAACGATGTTATGGATCGTGAGCTGATTGACGTGCAGTCAGTGGCTGCCGAAATTGCAGAGTGTTGCCCGCTATTTTTCTCCTACCTGAAAGTTGGCCAGGGTGGACATGAGTATAGGAAACAGGTGCTCCAGCTCCGGGCGCGTAAGAGTTGGCTTCTTGGGTTCCAAGGGCAGTGTGAGTTGAGTCACAACATTGGAACAGCTTGCCAGGAAGCTTTCTGGAGTCCATTTTCTTCACCCTTCGATGAAATTCTGAATTGTTTGTGCTTGAACTTGGGCGGCGGTAGACATGGTCAGGGGTCGCGTTTTGGGCCCGTTGCTGACGAGTCTTGATCCGGACACAGCGTTCGGCGTGCAAGAAATGCGTCGATGTGCAACTATTCTTATTCATGACCTCTGCAAACCTATCTCATATGGTGGAAGCTTTATAGCGACTGGATTGGTTACTTCAGCCGGACTGCATGCGTGCGCAAATGTCGATCTTTTCCAACTTCTCCTCGACGCCATGTGCACGTAGATCAATCCAGGATGCTTTGAAAAGGAAAGAGGAGGAGGGTGGGTAACTGTCATTTGATGCTTACATGTATCAAGTGCCAAAAAGTTTTTCACTCAAAGTATTAATTTTTTTTTTGGTAAAAAAAGGATATTGTGGACACCGCCCCGAATGTCGTTCCTCGCATCGCTGTCGCGTCCAGTCAAGACATATCACTCCCAGACCTACGGCCGCATCTCGACTCACCAAGGCTCCAATGGCGCGAGAAAGTCGGTTTTGATCACCGGCGGCACAACAGGCATCGCTGAAAGACGGATTTCCCACGACCCGACCTTCTTTACGATAGGTCTGGCCATATAGCGGGATTTTGAAGAGGATTCCAGCTGGCTCAGTTCATGCGATCGTGCTGCATTCATCAATAACGTGCTTGAATATCTCTTCTTCTCGTCCTATCCTTGGCCCCCCGAGTAGATCGACGTGTTTGCACACCTTTGAGACGGAAAAAGGTGGGGGGCGGGCGGTCAGGTGCTCATTGATGCGGTCCTTGCAAGGCTCGTTGGCGGGGGCTGCGAGGCCGGCAGATCAAAGTCTCTCAGCCCCTGCTGCAAGAGCACCAATGACCACGCGGGGAATGCAATCAGACAAGCGGCATGAAGAGAACCCACATTAGTGAACCGACTGTTCGAATGTCGGCCGGACGTCGGCACATGCACCGTCGGAGCGATTCCATTGTCCCGACATATTTCACACGCCTGGTCTCTGGGCGTGGACGTCTGCTGTCGAGAAGCCCCAGATCTGTGTTTTTGGAAACCAGTCTGTCCTGGATAGCAAGCAAGCTCTTGACGATGGAGTCAGCATCACACACGAATGTGTCCTCAGGGACGCTGGGATGGGTGAACAGCGTGCCGCCATTCTATCTTCTGCAGCTGTCTTCGGCAACGAGCCTCAGTCTGTCTACTCTTGCGGCAGGCCTGCTCGTCTTCCTCGCATACTTGTCGTATACACCCAAAGTCCCTCGCAATGCGCCGGAGTTTACATCTGATAAGACGATTTTTGTCGGATCAAATGGCTTCTACACCCGGAAATGGTACGTTGATCCTTTTCTTATTCCTCTCCTCCGCTCTTCCGTGCTGACAAACGCGATGCAGGTCTTTCTGGAGTGAATCGGTTGCCAGATCCAAGACTGGTCAATTCAGTTTCTGGCTCGGCAAGTACCACGTCGTTGGCGTGTCTGGCGAAGCTGCTCGAAAGGTCTTCCTGGACAACCAACACCTGGATCGCACTGATGGAGCGCCGCTTCACGGAGTGGGCGCGGACATTACTCCTCCGATTCATCCAATTTTCACAGCAAATTTCAGCAAAGGCCACACCTATTTCCAGCGACGCGTGCTCGACCTGATGAATCCGGGACATCTCTCCAGGCGGCTTCCCAAAGTCAATGACGACGCTCGCTCCGTGTTTCGGGCTCTGGCCATTGGCTCGGCAGGCGGCATGATCAATCCCTCCATCCACTGCTATCGCCTGATTCTATCCCAGGGATGCCGCATGATGTGCGCCGACGAACTCGCCGACACACCTGAGCTGTTCGATGCTTACGTCAAGTATTCGTCGATCCTGCAGCACACCAGCAGCGGCCACGTCGTCACGAGGCCCTGGCTGCCATCTGTGCGACACATGAAGCGTCGGTACTGCCGTTATCGCCTGAAGTGCTTGCTGTCACCCGTTGTCGAAAGGCGGCTGCGGACCGGAGCGCCCCGTGCCGACGACGCCCTGCAATTCCTCATCGACAGCGGTGACAGTGAAGACTACATGTTGAACTTTCTCATCAGCATCCTCTTCATATCCGTAGCGAATGCCGGCAAGGTGGGTGGCGGGCTGCTGACGACGCTTTCCCGACACCCGGAGTGGCAGGCAAGGATTTATGAAGAGATCAAGGCCGCCTGTCAAGCCCACTCAACCAACAAAGACGCCAGCCTCAGCGAGCAGCTGGGCACCTTGTCGCTCGATGCTTGGGAAACGGCATGCCCCTTCATGGATCTCTTACTGAGGGAGGCCTTGAGAATACACGTTTCATTCGCCATGATTCGTCACAATGTATCCCCTGGCCCGATCAAGATCCCCGGCACTGACGAGGTCATTCCGAGCGGAAGCTTCGTGGCGTACAACACGGGGGACGCACATCGGAGTGAGCGACTGTATCCGAGGCCCGATGATTACGACCCGGAGCGATTCCGCGCAGGCCGCGAGGAGTTCAAGAAGGAGAGCTACAGCTGTGAGTACTTTCCCTGGTTTCATTGACTCTCCCTACCGTCCAAGCACGGTCTGCCCGCCTATGGGAGAAAATCATTTTCTACATATAGAGCTGACTTTTACAAGTCCTCGGCTGGGGAAACGGCCGTCACCGCTGTGTAGGTCAGCGCTGGGCCAAGCTCCAGCTGAACATCGTCATTGCCCACGCCATTGTCATGTACGAGTGGAGCAGTTGCGATGCGACGGGTAAACTGATCCCGCCTATCGACTTGAAGACCAACTTTGATAAGCACGGCAACAGTCTGATCACGGGGATCTTCTGCAAGTATACACCTAGGCAAGATTTTAAGTAGACGGTATAGGACGTTACGCAATCTGCGGACGATGCCTTCTCAAAACGATTCGACGGAAGGAAACGGCACGGCCCTCGTGCAGAGCGCAGGGGAGATTGGCTTTGGTTGCAAGGCTGCAGGCTGAGAGTTGCTTCAGGACGGACTGGTGTCGCATTTTTAGTGCAAGGAGACGATTAATCTAGAGGGTGGTTTCTCATTAGAATTCAAGGGAAGGGATGCAGCATGATGAAGAAGAGGTTGCCATCAAAGATTGTCAGAGCAATAAATATTAAATTTTCTCTTCCCATTACCTATCCAATAACTTGCATTTCAGCAAGGTCGCGTTTTAATCGTCGGGTATCTGGTGCGTAGTTGTTGCATCCACTGCATGATGATTGACTGGTTTTCACAAATTTCTCTTGGCATTGCTACAAAAACTATGACGGCTTCATTGAAGATCTGGGCGAATCTTCCATCCCATATCAAAGCCGGTGAAATTGACAAACTTCAAATCAGTAGGCCAGTCCTTGGTCGTGTCCAATGTCATGCGAGCAATCTTTAGCCACATATCGCCATGGACGGGAAACGCATCGCCAAACTTGCCTCCTTCGAAAGGTGCAGCGGCCAGCTGTCCGTTCCTCAGGGCTCGGACCAGCTTCGCGACGTGTCCGTCGTCGTGTTCTTTGTTCACAGCGTCATAGAGCTCCTTCCATCCCATGGCGTCGCTGAAGGGATCATGGTACTCGGTCACGGCGTCCGCATGCAGCTCCGCACAGCCACTGACGACGTACCACGCCAGGTCCAGCCGGCCCTTCCACTCCACCATGCGTACACGGTCCTGCAGCTTGATCCAGTCCTGCTTTATAATTACGCTGAAGAAGATGGAGCTGGTGACGGTGTGCATGTAGAAGAAGTCAATCTTGCGTTTTCGACCCGGCCGCTGACTGGCTCCAGCCATGTATGCGCAGGTGCTGATCATCTCGGCCGTGCGTCTCGCGAGATCTTCGGGCTTGATCTGGAACTGCGAGGCGATAAAGGCCATTTCCGTGCATGCTCTTCCCACGACCCCGTCTCTCATCTTGTTGCCGTAGTCCTCCCAGACGGGTGCGCTGCGTATTTTTTCGTTGCTTCGCACCTCGTGGAGAAGTTGGATGAGGGATTTGGGGTGACTTGGCGGATATGCAATGCCGGCTTGGTCCTCGCAAGCCTGAAATAAGGTGTAAATGTGACTGTCGTCATGCGCGGCGGCTTGCGCGAGCGCCTCGGCCACGATGGAGGGCTGCTGGAATTCAAAGCCAAAGCCGAGATGGATGACGGGGTGATAGGCGCCCTCGTACATCCGCGCGAGCATCTTTTCGGCAATCTTGCTCCGCGAGAAGAGGTACTTATTCACCGTCTCTTTCCAGCCGTTTTTTTCCATGTGGTTCTGGAAGAAGACGAGAAACGACGTGTACAGGGATATGACGCCAAGAGACTCGTAAAAGATGTCGTCGTCGGCCAGCTTTACAACCATGTCGCTGTCAATCTCGGGAATCGGGCGCTGGATGCCAACGCCGTCTTCGTATGCTCGTCGGATGTCCTCGGGAGCGGCCCCAAGGGCGAGACAGGTCAAGATGGAGTGCGCGATGTGATTATGACCGGCTCGGTCCCGAAAGAACATGTGCCACTCATCATGGTTCTTCTGCAGCAGTCGATTAGCTTCCTCGGCTGACGTGTCCACGATCTTGGCGTCACCGAGGATATCAACATGCTCGGCAGACAAGCCAATCTGCGATGTTGAGGTCGATACTTTTGATGGCATGATTGCTGTTTTCAGGAAAGCAGCCGAAACGTTCTGATTCTGGTTGCACTCTTTGGCAAACGTGTGATGAGGGAAAATTAAAATCCAGAGAGAAAACTGACACAAGCTTGCACTCGGCTTCTTGAAACCAAACCATCAAAGTGATCAAAGTGGCCTCTCTGGTGGTCCTTTTGTCAAAGAGCTGGCAGTGATCTTCACCTTGTCAATCGGTATATTGCTTGGCGTACTCTTGTCACATCATCGGAGTTCCATCGGCGGCTCGGACCTGAGGCTGAAGCTCGGAGCAAAGCTCCTTTTCATGGCTCGTCATTCTTCCGATGGGGGCCGATCGCAGCGACGAGGCCGCCAATATGATTGTTGAAGAAGCAATGAGTCTCATGCAGCCTCTTGTCACTCTTTTTCAGTCCAGTGGGTAACAAGTCTCAAGGATGCAAAGCAGCTGAGATCCGACAAGCGTCTTCATCATTCACCTTTGATGGTGAAGTCGTCGGATCACTTGGCATGAAGCTGCCGCCGTCCACATACATGGCCAAAGGGAGCTGATTCGGCAACGCGTCTTGACATCATTCTCAATGACTCTTGGTGAAGAAGATGACTTATGCCTCTGCGTCAGTGAAATGAGGAGGGTGGAGAAAATATCTACAATGGACATGTTATTCATCTAAATGACCATCGCACTCGAGCCATTCTTGGATGTCCGAGCAGCCCTGGTCGCTGTGACGATAGTCGTGCTCAAACTGTGACCCGAGAACACTGCGTCTCTCATTTAACAATCTGGCTCATGAGTCTACATGTAAAGCAAAGTATATGAGGAAAGGACATGAGCTCATGTCGAGCAGGAGTGTCTTCCCCGGCTTCCTTCAACGCTTCAACCATGGCTTTGTTCATACGCCGATGTACTCGTAGTAACTTGGGTCCCATTCCTTTCTAAAAGCTGTATCGTTCATTAACTCAATCTTGTTGATTTTATCCCCACTCTCTGTAAAGGAGACAAACATGGACTTGTTCATTCTTTTACGGTTTGAATGGCGTATCTGCTTCTACGAAGCCATAGATGGTGGCCTTGGTATTTGCAAAATCGTGAACAACGTTGTGGATGGTCAGCTACTTATTCTGTCCCCCGTTGGTATATACTTGGTCATTTGCATCTTGGTCTTCCTTGTTGCGAAGAGTGGGGAAGAAGAGCGGCAGCTTCTCCTGCCTGACCTTGTAGTTGGTCATAGTTGACATGAGCAGGCGACAATGTGGCTCCACGTCGCTCCGCTCGCGAGACGGCTTCCCGTAGCTGAAGGGGAGGGTACTGAAAGTAAGGTCATTGGACCACGTGCCCAGGAACTCATCGGCGTCCCAGTGGCTCCAGCCCAATATGAACTTGTCTAGCGTTACCCGCTTGAATCTCGGCCGAGGCAGGCACATTGAAGTCTTGGTGGACTGGCTTGTCCATGACGCGAGACTAGCTAATGATGGTCACAAAGATGGCACACGGTCTGCCCCGAATAGACGGGGGCTAAATATCGAATTTTCTCTGCTACTCGCATATCATTATACCGTTCCGGCTAGCTTTGGAGCAAAATGCAACAGAGCGAGACCAATTCTCGGGGGATTTGGTGGCGGGGCAATCTCGACCCCTGGCGCGCCTATCGGGGGGTTTTTGGAGGCGGGTTTTGATGCAATGAATCCACCAGACACGCTGCAGACACGGACCAGGCGCCAATGGGAGCATCAATGGTTGATTTTTAAAGTGGCACCACCCTCCAGAAGCATTATGTGAGCATCGCCTCGGTGTAAAATGCCCCGTCTCTCCGTACACCGCGCCTCGGTATGTATAAATGCTCCGTCTCTGCGCCGCGCCTCACGACGCGCACACGTGACCTCAATCCGCCGAGCTCCTGGTGGCCAGGATTATTTTCGCCGGCCAGTGTCCCTCGACTCGCCGGTCCTGGACAGCATCCTCCATTTCGCGCCACAAGACTGGCAGCCTAGTCTGGACATCTTTGGAAAAGGGAAACGAGTCAAGATGCACTTTCAAGTCGCCGAGGCTCATAGAGAAGCTCCAGCCAGACTCCTCCTCATTCAAGATGGTGTCATGAGCACCGGCGCGCAGGGGCTCCTGCTCAATCTTCGTCTCCGGCGGTACGGTAGATACGAAACCGCCCTCGGGCATGTTGAGTGAAACGCGCTGAGAGCCGGGCTGAAAGAGCTTTGCGCTCAGCGGTGCCACGTTGTAAGAACCCCCTGTCCTGGCCATGGCTGCAATCGTCTTGGATGGATCGGGAACGGATTCCAGTATCAGGCGACTCCCAGCTTGGCCGATTCGCATGTATATGTCCTGCACTCGCGCATCCTCAAATCGAGCAGACCCAAACGCGGCGCAAGCAAATGTGCCGCCCGGCCTCAACTGCTTGGCAATCACCTCCATGGCCAGCTCCTGGTCGCAAAAGTGCATGACGTTCGTGGCAAAGACCATGTCCACGCTGCCATCGGGAACATCGCTGCCGTCCTCCACGCGACCAACACGATAGCTAAACCCTTCTGTGCCTAAACGATCCTTGGCAAACGCCACGTTCTCAGGAACCAGGTCCGAGACTATGACATGCCGGAACACGGATCGTAACGTCTGCGCGTAAGGCCCATTCCCGGCTCCGACATCGTGAACTGTGCCGAAATCGCCGTTGTGCTCTTGGTGATAGCGGAAGATGCGTGAGAAGAAAGCCTCTGGAGCTCTCGGGCGTCCTTTGAGGTAGTTGTCCCAAAAGTCCTTGTCTATTGCAAAGACGGCTCCAGGGGATTGATGATTGACTGACGCAGACACTGTCATTTTGTCCAATGGTGGTTTTGAGCAGAATATGGTCCCTCTCCTGAGTCTCTGAGAGAAGATTCGATCCATTGTATATCTACATATATATATATATATATATATATATATAAAAGTGGTGTATAATATAATACGTAGACACCCATGCTACAGATTCGGTCTCGGTCTAACGGGCCAAAATGATTCCTTAAAGGGTAGAGAAACATGGTCATTTTCCGGTGCATCGAGACGTTGATGCTTTTTCCTCCCGATGTTGTCATCACGTGCATGATCAAGAACTTTCTAGATGTGGCCACTCACGAGTTCTGGCAGGCGTGTTGGGCCGAAACCGGCACCCATGAGGGACGGTTGCTTCCGCTTCCGTACCATCACCATAGACGCAAGCTGCCGATAGTCGGACAATCTGAAAGACATGGCTTTGCTGGTCATAGAGCACGACCGCTGAATAAGTGAACCGAGATCTTGCGCGAATGGAGCCAAACAGGAATAATTTACTTGCAAATGGCGGATTGGATCTGTTTGATCAAGATGATGTGTGACGGTCATTCGCAGCCAGGTGGATAGGATCCCAAAACACCGAGACAAGACTTCTGTGACATGCGAATTGCAGATTGAACGTGTCCGAAGAATACCAACGTCTCATATTCCAGACTCTTGTCAAAGAGCCTCTCATTTGAGCAAAAGGCCGGAGAAGAGTGGACCGAGGTGAAGTCAGCGGGCGCGGCGTTTTCGGCTTTCCATTTTGCCGATGCTGTCGGAGCAATCGCCGTCTGTTGTCCAACGGTGGGCAGGATCTCGCCTTTTTCTCATCTTTGATCTATTCAACGTGATACATTCACTCAAAAAGCCGGTTGCTGTTTCCTCTGGACAAACTCAAGCCTGACAACTTTCAAGTCGAGTCGTCAACATCTGAACCGCCCAAATTGAACCCGCCGTCATCAAAATGGTGGCACAGTTTTTCCGCGAGAATGACAAAGACGAGTTTCATCCGGACAAATGGAAGTTTCTGCCGACGAATAGACTCCCTGAACGGTCTCCAGAGACCAATCTGCGCGTGCTCATCGTCGGTTCAGGTCCGTGCGGCCTGATGACAGCTTTGGAGTGTTGGAGAAAGGGTCACAATGTCATTGGAATTCTGGAGAGAAGTGAAGCCCCGGCCTATAGTGGTGAGTTTCTGGCTGGGTCGCGCTAGCATCTGGCACAGAGCTGATGACAATGACTTCTTGTCAACCAATGTCAGGGGACGTGATCGTTATAGGTCCCTCCGCGTTTCGGGCTTTCCGCCATTGGCCAGACATGTGCGAAGAACTTGAAGAGAGCAAGATAGACAGCATCATGTTCTATCGTAGACACAATGGTGAGCTCCTTCTCGGCCCAACGTCGCTCGGATACGACGACCCGGCATACTCGGCTGCGTGGGCAGACATCCCCTTCGCGCTGCCGCATCAGATTCGCAACAAATTTTATCGGGTTCTGCTGCGTCAGGTAGCAAAATTGGGCCTCAAAGTCGACTACGGCCAACACGTGAAGTTGTACTTCGAGAGCGAAGAGGCCCAGGTGGCTGGGGTCGTCACCAAGGACGAAGCGGTCTACGTGGCAGATGTTGTGGTTGCCGCCGATGCCAACAAGACGAGATCCGACCTGCTTATACGCGGCGAACACATGCCAGTCCATTCGAGCGGCATGTCTGTCTATCGAACAGTCGTTCCAATTGATCTAGCTCTTCGAGATGATGCATTTAAGAGACGATGGGGGAGCATTGTCGCTGACGGCAGATCACACCATGAATTTTGGATCGGGCCTGGCATGCATCTTGGGCTGCTCATCGCTCCTGATTTTGTGTCATTTGGGCTGACGCCCCGTGACCGCTTTCTACAAGAAGGCGGAAACAATCCCATTGAGTCGTGGGATCCGGACGTTGATCCGAAGGAAGTGGCACAAGTCCTTGCTCGGGTTCCAGGATGGGACCCCGTGATCCAAGGTCTTGTAGATAACGCTCCGAATGGCGGAATCGTGCACTGGCCGCTGCTATGGCGTAATCTCCACCCTGAATGGACGTCCAAGGGCGGCCGGGTTGTCCAGGTTGGCGATGCGGCGCATAGTTCGATCCCTGCGTCCATCAGCGGCGGAACTCTTGCTTTGGAGGACGCCATCACACTGGCATCGTGCTTACAGCTCTCATGTTCTCCCGGCTCGGCCAAAGGGGCTTCTACAGGGACACGCATCTACAACCTGCTCCGGTACCAACGCGTGAGCTGCGTGCAGAAGATGTCCTTTGTCAATGCAGAGGCTCTCGCAGCCTCCAACATGGAGGAGGTGTTGGCCAAAGATCCAGATAGAATGCGCGTTCGATTCCCGAAATGGCTCTTCCAGCATGACCCCGAGGCTTACGTGTATGAGAAGTACGCACAAGCATTCGCTCATCTGACGCTGCGGTCTGACTTCCGAAACACAAACTTCCCACCGGGGCACAACTTCAAGGCGTGGACGATTGAAAGTGTTCACGACGATATAAAAGCCGGAAAGAGCATTCTGGACTTCTTGGACGGGGATTGGTCATAGAGTTATGCTGCGGTGAGATGGAGCGCCGGAAAACTTCTTTTTGGAAGTGGCTGAACACATGAACGATGAGGTCAGTGGAGAATGATACCGTGACAGGGAACAGCAACAGGCTGAAAGACGCACGGCTCCAGCCTCTTGCCTTTCCAACTAAGCAGATGAATAAAAGGTAAAAAACATTTCATTTGTGAGAGATCTAGCTGACCTTCTTGAAGACGACATTCTTGATTTTCAGTTGCAAACTCGTAGAAACGAGAATTATGATGTCATCAATAGAGTCATTTGATGCGTTGCTGTCTGCAAGTTTCGGGGCGCAGACAGCTATTAAGCTGTTGGCGCAATCGAACCGTGCACAGCCGTAGTCATGTCAGAACCTTGTGCACGATATTCGCCTAGGTGCGTCGTGAGGGCTAGCGAAGATTGATGTGGACCTTCGATTCTCATCAAAAGAAGCTCGATGGCGCAATTGATCGGGGCCGATGAAGCGAAATGCATTTTGCTCACTTCGCCTTATGCGTCTTGACCTGTTTTCGCTGAGGTCAGCAATGAGAGCATTCTGTGTACAACAGAAGAAGGAAGAAATTCACTCGCAAGCTCTTAGTAAACTTCATGTGACGGCGTTAGCTTGAGGTGTCATTCCCTTTCGCTGTGCAGATCTTCTTTTTTCCAGACTTTTTAGTCGAGTCTGACGAAGCAAACGAACGAGTCAGATAACACGTGGTGAGAAAACAAACCCTGCACAAAACGAACCCGAGTGCGTTACTACAGGTGCGCACGACGTCATGGCAACCAGCTTTGCGTCTTGATTCGATACCCTCCTAAAACACGTGCATGGCTGCCAGCCCAGCATGGTGAGAAGAAAGCGCAAACCAACCAACAACACGCACCTTGCTCGTAGTCCGCGCGTTGTGCACAATCGAGGCAGACGTCTGACAATCAGTGCGATGAAACGCTGAAACAGCATGCGTAACACAGGCGACAACATTCGTCCCCTCGGCCCTTAGTCCATTGCCTGTTCCATGTTCGAGCTTCCTCTTTCAATCTGGCCAAGGCTGCGTGTGGATCCACCCCCCTTCCGAGCACAGCCGCCCGTCCCCGCCTCCCCTCGTCGTCAGACCACGACGATACCATCACTAGCGTGATACGTACTCCTAGTCGCAGTGCGAAGCTATTCGTTCGCCAGCTTTCCACCTTCATCTTCTTGCCCTCGATTGACTCGCCATCGTCTATTGTCTCGGAGCATCTAATATTGAGGCTGGCCCGACATTCGCTGCGACTCGACGATATACGCGATCCTCTTCAGCCCCTCCCCCTCCCGCCCTCTCCTGCTGCCGCCACCTCTTCCTCAGTTCACGGTGCAGCCATCGTTTCGTGCACGACCTGGCCTCGATTCCAAGACAAGCGCGGCGCCCGCGGCGAATTCACACCCCGTCCACAGGCGCGCATAGGCCTTCCGTCCTCTTCACGAAGCCCTGGTCACTAAGCCGATTCCTCCATCATCTCGCATCGCGACATTTGAGTGACTCCCACTCCTCTGCCGATAGCACATCGAGCCGTTCTTTTCGACTGCCGTTGCGTGCGGTAGCCGGTTGCGACCAACGAATATTCTCAAAGGTTCCCCATCTCGTCTCGCCGGCCAAAACTATGGGAAAATCGTAAGCGCTATTTTCCCGCGCCGTGCGATTGGTTTTGTCGCTCCCGACAGACAGCCAGCATGAGATCATGTCCCATCACCTTCTCTCCCTCTCCGCAGCTGACTTTCTTGGCCCTCTAGGCAGTCAAAACTTTCCCAGGAACAGCTTGCCGAGCTGCAAAAGTCGACTCACTTCGACAAGAAGGAACTACAGCAGTGGTACAAGGGTATGTTGTCTTGTTCGACCCTCCTCACGTGTCACTGAGAGAAGCGAAACACGTGGCTCATGTGCGAATGCAGGCTTCCTCAAGGACTGCCCCTCTGGCATGCTGAGCAAGGAAGAATTTCAGAAAATATACCGACAGTTCTTCCCCTTTGGAGACCCGAGTTCATTTGCGGATTACGTCTTCAATGTGTTCGATAGCGACAAATCGGGTAGCATCGACTTCAAGGAATTCATCTGCGCTTTGAGCGTTACTAGCCGGGGCCAAATGGAAGACAAACTCGATTGGGCCTTTCAGCTTTACGATATCGACGGAGACGGCAAGATAAGCTACGACGAGATGTTGCAGATTGTTGAAGCAATCTACAAAATGGTGAGTCGGCGACTGTTTCACTTTTTCATTGCTAGAAGTTTTCTCTTTTCTCTGACACCTCTTGTGTGGCAATTCAGGTCGGCTCCATGGTCAAATTGCCCGAAGACGAAGATACCCCCGAGAAGCGCGTGCGCAAGATCTTCCGCATGATGGATAAAGACGAAAATGGGTCGCTGGACATAGCAGAATTCAAGGAGGGCAGCAAACGCGACGAGACCATCGTCTCGGCACTGTCCTTGTATGATGGGTTGGTATAGGTGGCACAGGCTGGTGGTGCTGCAAGATGGCGTTATTGACTTGAGGCTGAGGAAGGAGGACGAGAGGCTGGCATTTTTTCCTTTGCAATGTTACACACGGCCCCAAACATGTCCTACACGTCTGGAAGTAGCACAATATAATCCGTTATTCGGGCAAAGTGCGCTGTCACTTGGGCGGGTTGTGTGTGGTTCAAGAAACGACTTCCGATACCGCCCCACTTCGTGCCGTCGCGCCCCTAGCTGCTCGGCTTCGCCCTGAGTCCAACCACGATGTTGGTGGGCATCGAGATACCCTTCCGTGTTCTCGGGTGCAAGGCGGTCCCTCTCGCTCGCGCAAAATTGCTCCAAGTCTTCTCTTCAGAGTGCAACGATGCGCTGGGAGGATCTTATGCCGTTTCTAGACAACGAGGTCGAGGACGCATACGAAGGCAAGCATCCACCCTGATCAATTGAACTCGAAAGTGTCGAAAGTGTCTAGTCTCATCAACCACCAGAAACTTTCCTCCTCTACTCAAGTCCCATTCCATCTCAGGATCTAGGCTTTGTTGATCCCCAAGCTTCCACACTCGAAATCACCTTGGCAAACAGAGACTTGACAATACATCAAAGCCCCGCCATACTGGGATCCTCCAGAGCCGGCGGCACAACAGGAGCAGGTGAGGAGAATTCGCTCCAAACATCAAACCCACCCGGAAGAATCTTGGAAGGAAGTGTGTCGCGCCAACACAACACGTGCATGTACAGTATTGTGGAAAGTCACGCCGCTTTTCGCCGAATGGCTCTCCTCTCCGGCCAATCCTCTGCGCAGATGCTTCACTCCGTCATCTGTCGTTCTCGAATTGGGCTGCGGAATCTCACCTCTCAATGCGTTTGCCATTGCACCAACGGTCAAGTCATACATCCTTTCTGATCAGACGTATGTCCAGAAACTGCTGGCTCGAAACGTGACTGCAAACCTAGGCACCGAGGGCCATTTGGACAATGTTCAATTTCGGCTCTTGGACTGGGAACAAGATGAGGTGTCGCCTGCCCTGAGCAAGCCTGCGCACTCATTCGACGTCGTGCTGGCAACAGACTGTGTCTACAACTATGCCCTCGTGGATCCCTTCGTGCAGACCTGCGTCGAGGTGTGTGCTCTAAGAGAGGCGCAGCGCAGACAGGATCCGTGCGGCGAGGCGGACAAGTGCGTGTGCATCGTTGCGCAGCAATTGAGGAACGACGAGGTTTTCCAAATATGGTTGGCCAGGTTCACGCGGAGCTTCCGTGTGTGGAGGATCAAGGAGCATCTGGGGGCAGGGCTCGTGGTGCATGTTGGGATTTTGCGTGACAAATAAGGACATATTCAAGATGCAAGTTGTGTGATCAAATCTAAAATACTTGGTTTGCCTCGGCATGTTTCAATTCTGCACGATGAGATGTTGAGTGCTGATTGCTCGTAGTCAATTGCAATGGCCACATCTAGCCTTACGCAAAGCAAAGGAAGAATTTGTCACGGCTATGGTTGAATTGCCTGCATCATTTCTCCTTCCTGAAACACGAACGCTTGCCATGATAGATACGAGATCTGGTTCGTTCAGTGACGAAGTGGCGTCAGCAAAAGTCCCAGCCAAGGGCCCATTAATCCGCAGACCATTTGTCGCCAAAATCCTGATACTTCCAAGGTTCTCGATTTTAGGTTGCTCAAATCCGAAATGAATGCCAAGGAGAAAACCAACCGGCCAAGTGGACAGAACCTTCGGGAAACTCACGTAAGCCCAGTAACACGATACTCTCGAGTTCGCCTATGGCGTCGCTCAATCAATGCAGCCCGACCAGCGGTTCGGCCATTAAGTGGGTTCGTATCATCACAAAAAAAACTAACAGCTATAGAGCTGTCTTCCAAGCTGACATCGGACATTGAAGTGGCTCAATAACGATGCGCGTGTCGCACGCAGAATTTGGGAGGTAATCACGGAGCAACAACAGAAAACAATGGTCTGTAACGAAGAACAGGTGCAGTGCAGTGCGGTGCAGTGCAATGCCGTGTAGCGGCATGGTGGCTGTGCTTGGCCGCTCCCTAGGAGTTCCTTTCCTGAACGGCGAACTCCACGTGACCGAGTTACCGGCGGAGTGCCACAGTTTGGTGGTCACTCTTTTCGACACTTAGTGCTTCGAGTACAAATCACATCAATCATTCATCTTATGGAAGAGTGCCTGGCCATGAGTTCTTACATCAAAGAACTGCCCCTTTCCCCTGTATCAGTACCGCGCAGAGCGTTCACCGGGCAGATGCTTCCTGCCGCCGGTCAAGCCGGCTTACGTCGACCACCGACCTTTTCAGCCCGAACCTCCAATGCAGGCTTATCGGGCCATTGCCTGGCCGCCTGTTTTGCCTTCAGCCCCCTCAGCATCCATGCAGCATGCTGAATTATGTTTACATCAGCAAATGGCAAACTACAGTGCCTGTGTCAGTGGCAAATTGCCGAACATAGAATGTGGAGGCGAGGCGTCCTTCTATAAAGATATTACTCTCTCATCCAGCTTGGTCGCCTGACCTCCACACCACGCCTGTGGATCACACTCGAATGCTGCTTCTCGTTTCCTCTCGACTATACTCTTCGAATACCGAATTTACAACTTGGAAAAGAGAAAATTTCAGGATGGAGATCAAACAAGACGAGGCACCGCCAACGGGACACGGCCAAAAGGCGAGACTCAGGCGCTGGGCCCCGAAGGTCAAAAGCGGCTGTTTTACATGCCGGTAAGACTCTGCAACTTCTCTGCCGTGTAATGCGAGGCGACAGATTGTTGACTATCTTCGGCAGAAGTCGTCACGTCAAATGCGACGAAGCCAAACCGACATGCAGGAAATGTATGACATCCGGACGAATCTGCAGCTACTACACAGTAGAACCGCCGTCAGAATCGACGCCATCATCCAGTGCCAAACCTTCTGTCCTGCCCTCCTCGTCTGGCGCCAGTCAGGGGGTTGCAGGTACGGCTTCGAACCGGCCATACCCGCGACAAGTTGGTCACTTTGCGGGGGTACAGTCGATCCTCCTAGAGAAGCCATTGGAACGCTCGGCGTGGGAATTGAAGCAATTGGAGATTTTCAGAGATATGATCTTTCCACACAGCAAGTTTCTGGTCAAAAGCAAGCCTCTCTTCCTAATGGGAGGGTTGTCTATACTGGGCCTGCTGCTTCTTATTCAAGACGAATACCATCGCGACGAAATGGTGAGAGCGGCCTTATTGGCAAACGTCCTGGGAGTCGTTGGTTATTACAGACGCCAGCCTTCGACAATCGTTGAAGCCTGGCGGATGCACGGCAGCGCACTTCGGCTACTGGCCGCGGCGCTGGCTCGAGAACAGCTGGACTACACGCTTCCGGTGTCGATGCTGTTAGGTCAATTCGAGGTTAGCTTCTTTCGTTCTAGCGAGGACAAAACCTGATCTTGATTTGTCCACATATCTGCACGTATACACACATTAGTTAATTCGTTCCTTTGGTCAAGGTCAACTGTCCCATTTCACAAGGCGGCCGCACATGGCTTCATCACGCGAAGGGCATAGTAGCGCTCATCGAGTTGCAGGGTCCGGAGTCTTTTATCAGTGGCATCGCACATCGACTGTTCGCTGACTGCCGTCTCTTTCTGGTGAGCCTTCAATGGAAAGTTTTATACATTTCCTTACTGACTTTCCGACCGCACCAAAGTCGTGCGCCTCGATTTTTCTCCGGAAGAGATGCAACTTCAGTTCCCACGCATGGAGGACCATCCCGTGGTCGGTGGTTCCCAAAAGCCCCAAGGACGAACTGGTGGACATTCTCACTGGGATCCCAGCTATAGTGCTGGGCCTGGACCGACTCCTCGCCATGCCTGCTGGCCCTTCAAAGTCAAAGACATTGTTGTGTCAGCGCTTGTTGGAGAACTGCCGATCTTGCGACAATCAGCTGCGATTGTGGTCCGCATCCTCGGGCGCGGCTGCCCTATCCTTTGCAGAATCTCAAATTGATATGGAATGTCTTACGCGTGGTTCCCCTTTCACTTTGGATGATTTTGCATTGACACATCTCGCTATGTTGTACTCAGCTGCTGGCACCATGATCAGTGAATCGCTGTTTCTGGCAGCCGAAGAGCTTCAAGCTGAAGTTGTGGGACGCACCCCACCCCGCACGCATTGCCGTCGAATTGTGATGCTTTTGCGATACACTCAGGCTTCTCAAATGTCTCCGTGTGGCGTTACTGTATCAAGTTTTCCAGCCGCCGTTGCTTTGACTTATCTCTCAAGAAACGATGGCCCAGGCCAAGTCTCGGATGAATGGATAATGCTGCAGGAATGTTTTCGTGGCAGGCACGGAAAACCTCTAGAAGCCTTTCTCAAATCGTGGCCTTGGAAGGTTGAACAAAGCAGAGAACTGTTCGATGATCGCAGGAGACTTACTCATCAAGTCAAGTGAAGTGATCCACACGTGAATTCAGCAGGTAGTCCCTGCATCTTGTCAGTTTTTGGCTCCGCAGAATTTCGACAATTCACCAATTAACATGTTTGGCACAGGGAGTTTGCCTACATGAAGACTGGGCAATTTGTTCGCGCCGTTTGAGATATTCACTGACATAATGATATTTTCACTCATTTATCGACTCAGTCAGTTCGTAGTGCAGAGATCAATCGGGGCACGCTTCGGCTGAGTAAATGAACTTTCGGCATTAAATTACTGCGACAAAGACCATGGCTACCGGGTAACACGCCAGTCCACATCGTTTGCCGTGAACCCCGTACGTACCACGCGGCGCACTTTTGTGGGGCGAAAGGCCGGTTAGAGATCAGACCAAGTCCGGGTATGGTGTGGTAGAGAACTTCCAAACCTCATCACCGTATATCCCCAACCATCGCGTGTGCAGTGCGATGGCACAATCAAAAGCATCCAAACGAAAGAGAGAGGCGCAGGCCAACGCGTCCAAGAAAATTGCCAAAACTATATCGACTGTCTCGCCGCCTCCTGACTTTGCACCCGTCGAGCCCAAGAACCTACGATCGGTCATTTCGAGCGAAGAACTCGACATCACGATTGAGACTCTAACGACCTTGGCGCAACACCCCAGCCTCACAAAATCAAAGCTGTGCAAAAGCCTGCGCGGCGCCGTCTACGACTTTCGAAAATCATGCAGTGTAGGCGTCAACGCTGCCGAGGGCTCGAGCCTCACAGCCCGGGTTACCGCCGCCCTGGCCGACGATAAGTATCTCGAGGCCAAGATCTTGCTGGCCGAAATGCGTTTGCGAGGCGAAGAACCGAGACTGGGCGCGCTTTGTCGCTGGGTGCGGGATCTCGACGTCGTTTCGCGGCCCCGGGGAGCCGACGTTGAAAACCCGAAGAGATCGGCCAGGGAAGAGATGCTGCTGGAGGTTTTAGATGCAATCTTGAGAGTCAGCTGTCCGATTGATCATGGCCAAGATGCGCTGCCCTCGTCCGCGTCGTCTGCTCATATCGCTTTGCAGAGGACGTGGGACTTGCGACCGTCGTCAGAACCCGACCAAGTCTACGCCTCCGTTTTGGACAGGTCCATTCTTGCTTCTGGCCTCCCATCCCTGCGTGTCATTGAAACAACGCCTGGTCACCTCCGAAAACCGCCGAACCGCCGCCCTGCAGTTCTCTACACCACCGACCCCGATGCGATCCATTTGACAGTCGAGCACGGCCCCATAGCTCTCCACAAACATGCTCACGTTCCCAATCTCAGTCTGGCGACCAACGTTCTTTCGCCCGCGGAATGTAAGGCTATTATCGCGGCCGGCGAAAGCGTCGGATTCCTCCCCGATCAACCCATTCGTGAAGGCGAGGACGACGTCAGCGTCCTAGCACACAACTTCTACTGGGTGGTTGACACGGCCTTTCACGACAAGCTCTGGGCCCGAATGGCTCCATTCGTTCCCGCCTCACTCAATGGTCGCTTGTCCCGCGGCCTCAACAGAAGATTTCGTGTTTATCGGTATGTCCCCGGTGCCGAATACCGCTGTCACATCGATGGTGCGTGGCCGCCATCCGGGATTGGCCCCGACGATACATATGTCTACGACTCTTCATCTCCAGAGCAGAGGCAGAGCTCATTATTCACCTTCTTGTTGTATCTCAATGACGAGTTCGAAGGGGGCGAGACCATCTTCTACATGCCGGCCTCTCGGGAAGGAACTCTCAACGCCTATCCCGTGAGGCCAGTTATGGGAGCTGTGGCCGTGTTCCCCCACGGAGAGAGCAATGGTGCGTTGCTCCACGAAGGCACAGGTGTTCGGAAAGGGGCCAAATACATCATTCGAACGGACATTGAATACGACGTCGAGCGATCAGACGCACGAGAGACCGAAAGCGGAAATGGCGATGCGATGGGAGCACCTCGCAGCGCGTCATGAGATGCTTTCTTCAACTCGGAGTGACGATCGGGGAGTAGCATGCTAAAGTTGCAATGAACAAAAAGGGAAAATCACTCAAGTTTTAGAAGAGAAGGGCATATTGAAAAAAAAAACAGACGCAGATGCTGTATTAGAGCCTCGGCCGCTGACGAGGCGGCAATGGTCCCCGCCGATCGTGCCGATACACCGCAATACACGATCGGAAAAGGCTTGCCAACATCACAGGAAAGCCAAGACCCGGGAGAATTTTTTCATTTAAGGAAATGAAAATTCTGGGCTGGCTGAGATGGAAAGTCTAAGCCTGGTGTTTCGGCACTCTACTCGACTGTAAGACATCTTATTTTCGACAGTTGCTTCCGCGTCGCTGGATTTGAGGGGCAAAACCAGATGCCATCATCCTTGGAGCCAATCGGGATTTGCCTGTGCAGGAATGTCTCAATTACATGCATGTCAGTCAGTCTCGTAGTTGATTGAGACATTTGGAAGAGTGTAACAGTCATCATTGTCGACTGCACTCGTCGATCCAGCCCCTTCGTCAATGGGCTGCACAGTTGATCTACTCTGCTTTTGCTGCGGGTAGGTTTAGGCTCAACTGGGCGCATGAGCGGCCAAGGTCAAAGAGCTTTGTGCTGAGAAGCGACCTGCCCGCTCCCACCCCCTTCTATGTCAAGCAGGAGCTTTGATTCGAAACTTGTCGACCGGGTTTGTCTGCCTAAGCCCGAAAAAACCCTTTTCGCTGTCAAAGGCAACGTCCCAAGCTCTCAAGAAATGTCTACCAGTGTTGAAGTGTGGCGGATTCTTGGACGGATTCGCGAGTGTAAGTCTGACAGTCGCGGGCGTAACATTGTTCTCTATTTCTTCCTCATCGCCAACTGTGAATGTCTCTGTCGCGATAAATTCGCCGCACTCTCCGCGGCCGACCTGAATATTGACTGTTGACCCGTCATCCAAGACGGGAGGATGCGTCCGATTGACGCTTGTTCCCAAAGGAAGCGTCATGTACATCTGTGAGACGCCAGTATCAATCAGAGCTGGCCCGGTGACCAAGTCTCCTCCGTCAACGGCCATGCTGCCCTGTGCTTGAGCCCAGTCTCGCGAATCCACGCTGGTTTGCCTCAAATTGAGCTTCGAGAAGCTCATGCCACGCATATTGGCCCCTGTGAGGCCGATCGTGATGCCCTCTCGAGTCACAATGTACCCATTTCTGAAATGGGGGCAGTCTGTCACGCTTTTGTCGCCTATTCTCTGCACGTTGATGAACGCATTCTTGTCCGGTGTGCCCTGCGGCATGCCGTCGTGTTCCCGTCCAAAGCCAACGCCCAGCACCTGGGTTCCCCTCGGCATCTGCACTGCACCACCTAGCAGGCTCCCATGCGTCGCGGCGGGACACTTGTCCCTGTCTCGTGTCGCGTTGTACTGAGGACAGTGAGTTCTCGTTTCCACGGCGAGAACGGGAACCCTGGCCACAATCTCAACCTCGGCGTTTGTGAAGAAAATGTCTTTGCTGATCCAGTGCCCCGCGTACAGGATTTTGCTGCTCGAGAGGAATTCCCAGCCTGCGGGGTGCTTTGCGGCCTCCTCCCGACTCCAGCCTGGCAGATCGGCCGCCGAAACGACGAATCCGCAACTGCCCGTATCTATGATGGGATGAAACACCCTTGACGAGGTGCCGTCATCGCTCTGGATCTCTACCCTGGTCCTGACGTCGTCGGTGAATGGGACCGCGGCATTTGCGTCCGAGTAGTCAAAAGGAATCGTGGCCTCTATGGTGAATGCATGGTACATGGCTTGTGCGGCGAGGAAGGATTGGCCGAGACGTCGCATCATGGAGTGTCGCGTGCGGGAGCAGCAAAACGCGGGAAAATAAATTACCAGGAAATTCATCACCACCAGGACGAGCTGGGCGCGGGCTAGTGCGGATTTTAACGCTGCCACCACGCCATTCCCCAGAAAAGGAAGGTCCCACTAGCTCACGTCTTACGCACTATGACGCCGCTGCATTGAGTTGAAAATGCATGAATGAGAGTGCCCGACACTCCCGCTGGCTTGAAAGAACCCGAACCGAGAGAAACAGATGGAGGACATGAACGGGGCATGAAGTTTTTGTGCCCGGATGCGACATCACCATGCGACTCACCAAGCCCGCTACTAACATTTAGTCAACTTTCAGATGGTGCACGACACTCACGCCTTCCATTGCTGGTCTTGCCAAGGTACCAGTCATGCGAATCACCGGAATACGTCTCCGAGCCGAACCTGCCAGCATCAGATGCAGACAAGGAGAAAGCAATGCTCAGATCATTTCCCTTGCCCCGATTGTTGACATTGCCCAGTTATTGGTCAATAGAATGCGTACATGGGGCCTAAGCCTGCCTTTTGAGCAGCGTCGTGTTTTTTTTTTCTGCCCGCTCTGCTCGCACACTGGGACAAGACGACGCGGGTCACACCGTTCCGAGTGACCACGGGCTACCAACATCCTCTGCTTATGCCCTCCCATTTTCGAGATCAGACAAGGGAAACTACTGTGTCACTATCTAGCAGTCAAGAAGCTTGGCTTTGGCATGATTTGCTCAATCAAGCAGGCCGGGATGCTCAGATGACCTTGTGTGGGCTGAGTCGCGATGGATGCTCGAGCAGGGCAAAGAAACATCGCTGCGCATTTGACACTCGCTGTTGAGTGACGCCAACAACTTTAAGGCAGAGAATCAGAGGATGCTGCAGAGTCTTGGAAAGAACGATTCGAGTATCTGAGCGTCGCGATTGATTCGTGGCGGCATTTTTCGCCCCTCAATGGAGCCTCCACAACGCCTGCCCGGCTTTAATTCGCAGGCTCTTGTCGCGGCCATGTGTCGAGTGACATTGAGGAAGTCAAACTACCTACGGATGGCTCGATTCCGTTGCTTCAGCGAGAGGGTCTATTAGGTAATCGGCTATCCTGTCGGTGTCAATTCGTTGTGGCTGTGGCATCGCGCGACTTTGCAGTTGGCACATCGGGTGGCTGAAAAGTCCCCTATTAGTATCGGTCAAGACTTGGCAGTGCGCGCTGAACGGAGCTGGCAAATGCCCCTTGTCTCCATGTCTCACCACCCCTTCCTCCACAGGACCCGCTCAAATCATTATTTAGTGTCGCATATTACTCTCAAGTAGCCGTTTCATTCTTGTATTGTGATAAAAGGGGACAAAGAGAGTTGGGTAGGCAATCTTACTATAGCTGATTCTGCAACTGACTAGAGCTCGGCGTTGATCGAGGTCCACGCTGCATCAACTTTGGTTTTCTCCCTCGTTGTGATATTGCGCATAATTGACATCGCAAAGATAAAGTAGCTGAGAGTGAAGACGAGCATAGGTTGCAGCCTGTCACGTAGATTCATTTTGAGGTCGCCAAATGATCAGAAGTGGGAGACATATAATAGTCGCGTCTGTGACCACGTTGACGACGAGGCTCATGAGCATTATGTTAAACTGGAAATCTTGGGAACATTGAAAATTTCTACTAGGCTGCTCTGGACGGCGCAAGCAGCAGACTGCGGCAGACTGGAGATGGTGGTAAGGAGAACGGCCGCGATGGGCCTAAGCTCAATAGATCCAAGTAACGGAGCAGATAACGTGGAGGCATCGTCGTGGAGGCATCGTCGTGGAAAAGCTTGTCGGTAGAAGAATATGGTGGAAGCCTTAATGCAGAAGCAAAGGTGGGAGTAGATGACTACGGTGGCAAGGAGCGTTTTGTACAACGCGCCGAAGTCCTGCACGTGGCTGGTGATGAAGAGGGCGTATACAGCCGTACATGCAAAGAGCAACGAGGGGCGTGAGGAACTGACGTGTGTATGTACATATCAGTTGAGGAGGATTTGGGTGGCAGACAGTCGCTCCAGTCAGCAACTTCAGCATGCCGGATCTCTTATCTTCGCTTACGTCGTGCACCAGTCAGCGCTGAGGACTCGTTTCGGGAGATAAGCTCCATCCAGACCAACCAACTCATCACACTTTCTAGGTGAACGTCAGCCGTCCCTCATACGCTCCCACATGCAGTATCAATGCTTGAACTTATTTTGTCTGGGTCGCTGCGTCATTCTGCCCCTTAGACACATGTTGGCGTTGGACTACCAGGTGACGACACGAAGCGCATGCTCCTCGTAGAACTCTCCTCATCGTGTGTGCTTTGCTATTTTTGGTATTCAGAGCGGAATTTTGGTGCATTCATATCGCCGAACTCTGCAAACTTGTCGCAAACGACCTTCCTAGTGGTTCATATTCGATGCGCCGACGGCTGATTTTTGAGCCCCAACAGGACACTCGGCGGCCAATATGCTATGCAGTCATCCGAAATCTCATCACAATTTCGCGAGACACTATCAACTCACGACCGGGGCATCCTGCGACAGTGCATGACGACGTCGAAGCTAATTGATGGACCTCGTCGCTCCCGCCTCCCGTTGGCTTCCAAGACACTCAACTACATTATTCTGTGGAAGCTCAATCCGCGAGCCGGCGGAGAGGCGTTGGGCTCCTCCTCTGCTCCTCTGCTCCTCTTGATCCTAGAATCCTTCCAGTCGCTACAAGTGCGTGGCCGGAATATTAGGCACGAATCGATCTCGACTCGACGTGCTGCCGTGTACGAGCGAAGAAAATGCATGGTGTCTGCTCATTGGTCGCGTCGTACCGCCATAAGAATCCGCCTCTCTCACAAACCTGATGTCCACCCCTCTGCGACGCCTCGTCTCCCGACGAGAACAATTTTTTTCAGCTGTGATGGAATGCTCCGGCAGGACAATCAGGCGGAGCAGGATGCTTGTGGCAATAACGCACGCCACAGCCGTATCTCAGGAATTGCAGCACACGAAACCACCTCATCTTACAGAGCTGGGTTCTGTAGCCCCCAACGTCCCAATGCAAGTGATAGCAAATAGCTCGAGCGCTCAAATTGAACCATGTTGAACTCTGCATTAAGGCTGCGACGTGCATGCCGTGGCGCATCGATCACCCTCGTCACCGGTCAGACAAACAACATTTCAGTGGCAAGTGCCACCGTTCCGCACTAAGCGATTATGATCATTCACAATCGGGGCACTTGATTTATCATCAAGAAAATATAAAGCTTTCCCCTGCATCGTCTCCGTACCCTGCGTCTGCTCTCGAACTGCCCTTTTTTCTTTCATGAAATAAAAGAAAACGAAGTAAGATTTAAAGGGGCGGGCGCCACGTTCACTTCTCTTCTTATAGAACTTGCCAGCTGCCCCGTTTTCCCCCAGAAGATGGGTTTTCAAATAAATGCCAACTCGGCGACAATGGCACACTTTGTAGTGTTGCTCGTCTGTACTCCGCTGGGGATCCTCGTCACGGCCCTACGTTTCGTCGCTACCGGCCGCAGCCGGCGCAAGATTGGTATCGAGGACTGGCTGGTTGTCACGGCCACGGTTTTCTCAATCATGTGCAGTGCGTCAGCCTTCATAGGTGAGACTCATACCCCCGGTCAGATAGAAGTCGAAATGCACTTAGCTGATAGGAGAGCACAGCGATCGGGATTAGCAATGGCAGGACCATTGCAGAAATAATAAGACAGTCCCCTGAAGACTACAAGCGCATGCGCAAGGTACGTATTTTGTCGTCTAGTTTCCGCGAAGAAGTACTTTGCATGCGTATTAATGATGGGAAATGAAGTGGGACTTGGTTGGCTTCTACATGATATTCGCATTCTTCTTGACAGTCAAGCTGAGCATCTTGGCTTTCTACCGTCGCGTTTTTGGTGTAATTGCCACCTACCGAGTATGGATCTTTGTCCTAGCCGCACTCCAAACTGCTCTGGTCGTGGCAATGTGCATCGTCCAGGCCACGCAATGCATGCCTTTGAGCCGATATTTTGATCCGACTGTCCCGGGCGAATGCGAGTCGACAAACGTCGTCATTATTGGAGGCACTGTCCCGGATAGCTGCATCGACTTTGCAATCGTGGTTCTTGCCATGCTCATGATACGCCGGCTGCAACTTTCGTCTTCCGTCAAGTGGAATCTTCGACTCTTATTTGGCGTTGGCTTTGTGTGAGAAGAACGACCCTCTTTGGTCTTTGTTACGGCTAATATGACATTAGTGTTGGCGCTATTGGCTTTATCAAAATCGGCATTGCTTACTCCACTGGCCCTACTTGTCAGTATTGGTGCTGCATGACATTTCGACATTGTCCCGCTTCATTTTTGACTGACGATGACAATAGATGGGCTCAACATGGTCTCCCTTTGGAACAGTGTGCAAATATTTCTCGCGCTCGTCTGCGCTTGTCTGCCAACGTATCGTCCGATTCTGCCAAGCATGCGTACGCTCAGACAGTTCCTTGCCCGTCACAAGAATCGCGCTTGGACTCTTGCGAACAAAGCATCGCCATCAGCTAGTCGCAAGTCTGGCGTTGAGTTGGAGAATGGCACAGAAGACGAGACCACATGGTACGGGGCCAGTCCTTCATACGGGGCAAGTTGTGCAAACAAAGTGACTGCCGGTTGTCAGAATCTAACCGAAATACCACGCATTCATGTCAGGACCGAGTTTAGTGTCAGGCAGTCTGCTTGAATTGCCTCGCTTGTTGCTGGCGGCCCTACCATGGGTTGTCTGGGTGTGGCGCGAACGCAGCAATGCACAGCTATTGCTTTAAGATGCCATGGATTCCTGTCATCCTTCATCGCCATGTCTCGTTCATTTGCGGCCATGTATGCTCATCTGGAGGATGATTTCCGCACAACGGGAGTTGACTGAGACAAGAATAAGAGAAATCATATAAGATTGAATACCCAGAGAAAAACAGGTTCGGGCGGTCTTGACTTTGGCTTCTATGGTAAAACCAAAGCAGGACGAAGAAAACCTCGGCGAGCTCGTGCTATATGAAAGACTGCCCAAGACCGATTCATGAACCATCGGAGGGAGGTTCGAGAGGCAAGGGATAGAAAGCACGTGGGACTTTTTAGTACTTGATCGCATCCCATTAGAGGAAGGGATTGCATGTGCAGTCATCAACGAGTGCAACAGGAACCAACAGCAGGCTGAGCACCTGGATGTCCTGCAACCTCGCGCAGTCATCGTCTTCCCTTGGGCAGTTGGCTCACGTTGGAATCCGTTTCTCGAATCCTTCTAGAGTTTTCCTACTCAATTAAAGCGCCCAATGATGAGATTCAACAGCTCCGACTAAGAAAACTCCTAGCACATCGGAATGTGTAGCTTGCTTCTGCTTCTACCATTTCCAGACGGAAAGAGTCATGGCCAAGTTCTGAAGCTAAATGCTCAGTTTGACATTGACTATGTACTTGCAGTGCACCCACAGTAATTCTAAGTGATTCCGACTCATTTTTCATTAGAAACCTGCACAAAAATCTCGTAATCGCCTATGAAACAATGATAGCTGCGCTCATCTCCTAAGGGACGAAGAGGCTCGACTTCAGTTTTAGCCTCGCAAGTCAGCCATTTTTAGTGTAGGCGACTTTTTTCTTTCATTATTGGAAACTCATTTTCTCAACTAATAAGACGGCGAGATATAAATGCCTTGCCTCCTGCCCGGCCAGCGCTCCATCAGAAAAAAAAAAGAAAAAAAAAAGATGGCGTGGGATGTCAAGCAGCTGTTCCTACCTTTACGCACCCACATCTCTTGTTAGTTGTCTCAACTTCCGATGACTATGGTGCGTCGGTAGAAAGTTCCAATTTTTTTGTATGGGCTTACCACGGACAGAAACTCGGAATTGCCTGGGACCCAGTGTGCCTTACGCCTATGTGCACTTGGACGACTCATGTCACGGAAGTTATTATCATTGTCGAGATAATCTCAGTGCCTCATCTTAGACGTCCTTATTCTTCTCCTATTTAAACCTTTCCTCTCATCTCTTACTAGGCCGAGGGTCTACTCATCTTTTTGTAATCAAACTCCTACTGTAAGGCCTTCTTCGCCTTAGCATTACCTTTTACCAGCAGACTTTGCTCTCCGCTTTTATCTTTTTTAAGAAGTAAACAAGAAGATAGCTCTTTCTGTACAAGATGGTTACATTTTCGTTTTGATTCTTGCCCTTGCTGCCTGTGTCGGCATGGCTGCTGCTGCGCCAACGGATATGCAATCCAAGGACAGGAGTGACTTGATAGACAGCGCTTGCGTCAACTATCACCTGACGTCCAAGGAGGACAAGGAAGTTCGCAGAGAAACATTCAAAAAGTGCTACGAGAAAACACACCACGAGGAAATTACAACGTTCACAGAAGAGGACTGAACTGTCAAGAAATGCGTCAAGCTTCAGCTCAAGCCCAAAGCGACTTCCAAGCAGGCCGCGAACCCCCCCGGGCAGCTTCGAGCTTGACCGGGACAATCAGAGAGAGGCCGACATTAGTACCAAGGTGTCCGCCAAGTCTTCCAGCTGCACCCTGAGCACGTCTTACAGGAAATACATCTGGTCCGAAATATCTAAAACGTTTTGCAAAAATTACCCAGGAGGAGCCTTTGCAAAGGCGCTTAGACCTTGCCCCAAGAACAACTGATGCATCAGGGACTTATATAAGTCGACTGAGCCTGAGACACTACCAGAAGGGTATAAATTGAACAAAATCATCGCTTGTGTGAAGAAAAAGCCGTGTAAAAGCCGTGCAAAAACTCGTGCAAAAAGCCGTGCAAAAAGCCTGGTAATGGATCTGTATGATCAGCGTATCTTTTCCTCCTAGGCTTGGCGGTTTTTTTCTTTTCACAATGGAAGCTCTACAAATGTTTCTTGTTTTTAGTATGCATAATTTTAAGTGTAATGCGTTTCATTTGTGTCTCAGTCCACACATCGTCGATACCGTGCGTCATGCAGTTTTAGCCCGCCAGATTGCCCGGGATTTAGTCGCTAGCACCCTTCCTAGGTGCCGCGGCTGGTCCCCGTCAAACCAAGGTACTGCTGCACTAACCGGCCGGCCGAACTGACATGCCGATGTCTTCATGTCTAGGTCGGTTTCTACCATGCGCTGAGGTCTATTAGACGGCTTTATTTCCCCACCTTGTCTGACTTCCAGGACCTAAACTGGCTGTCACTTCCGATGTGTGGTGCGCATTTCATTCTTGAGTCGTAAAGGCGGCCAGTTCTGCGCCGAGGAGGCCTCTAGTATTCTGACAGTTTGTAGCTTGACAGAACGATGGCTTAGGGCTGCGGAAGATGCCATAAAAAACACGGTATGGACTAAACCCAAAAGCCACAGTCACCGGGCCAATACTATTGTGCCTGTGAGGTAGCCAAGCCATGGAGAAAAGGCAATGTTGTTTGTGTTGCACCGAATGAAGTCGCCTTCTGCACGCCAAAAGCGCTGTCTGGCGAGCCCAACATGTTCAGATCGGCACGGCACCGTGACCGCAGCGAGTCGAGTGTTGAGCAGACAAGGACCTAGAGCTGTTCCAAAAAAACGCAAATAAACAATGAAGGAAACAATAAGCATGGCGGCCTGCCATGGGGATGAGATCCCCCCCGACACCGATAAGTAGCGAAGCAAGTCGCTGCTGGACTCCGAGGCCGAGCCCTCCGCATCAAAAAGCCTACGGCGCACAAGTTTGTTGACCTCTCTGTTGAGCGCATGAAAACCCTCCGCTCCGATGCAACTGGAGTTAGCCTGAACACATGGGTCAGCTGGCTCTCGATTGATGTATCCGCGGATACGGCCTACAATCTTAGACGTGAGGTACACCGAGACCAACGAAAGGGTAAGGACTTGACAAAAGTGATGGCTTGCTTTGTAATATTTAGCTTCATGACTCTGAAAATCGCGGTATTCAGGTCGTGAAAAAGTAAGTTAATATGTATTTACGGCATTGGGTGGAAATACTTTGGCAGATAAGTGCCCAGATATATAGTCTCTGAGATCTCTTGTAGAAGCAATTGACTTGAAAGCTTGCCCAACAGGCGCGATGACCTGAAACGCTTGGGGGCTGGATTTTGGAGCATCTCCTACGAGACATTACAAGGAACGCTCACTTAGGGGGTTACAAAAACTCTTGTCCTACTGCATCTCGTATTCTGCATGAACTTAGAGGCTGGATTTGTACTGATACGGCAGAACACGAAATTCGCAGCATCATTATGCAGTTTTTAATAGTCAACGATATTCGATACGAATTGCCTCGATGCACACGATCCTACTACAGACTGCCTCGTGCTGTCTGAGGCGCTGAGACTGGTGCCTGACTAACCCAAAATGCTAAGTCACATGTTCCAGAAACTTCATTTTTGTAAGAGTTCACGAGAATTTGATCAGATCAGCTGAGTTTGTGACCCTTGGTTTTTCACGAGGTTCCTGGTTTTATTTTGGTTCTACGCTTCTAAATGCAAGATCAGAGTATTGTACCGATAGAAGTCGTCTTGTCAGCTGAAGAGGGGCAGCTAGACTGCTGTGATTGAGGTCGGAGCTACCTGGGATTCGGCAGCAAGACAAGCATGGCCGCCTATAACTTTCCCTACTAATTTGCCCCATGTCTGGGAGATGCCTGACTGCAGGATCCTAAGTAGATCTTTTGATGAGCCACTTTTTTTTGCCGCTCTCCTTGTTAATATTAACGAGCCATATGTCATACAGAATCACGAGGCACCCATCAGCAGCAAGATTGTCCAGACGCGGTCGGATGCCTTTGGACTTGTTTCGCCGCCTTTTCAGCGTCAATCAAGCATTCAAGCCATACTCCGCTTGTCTTATGACCTAAATCATCAAGGATTTCTTGGCCCCACGATCAGCGCCCTCCACTGCTCGGAATAAAAGGCCGTCAGACTGCGACATCAGGGCCACATTGTCCCTTGTCCTGTCGCTCAAATTTACCTAAGACGGAGGAGGAGCAGAGCAGAGAGGCAAATTGCGCGCCTCGAGGTGAACTGTGGACGGTGTTGTCGCCTGATCCTGACTGGTCCCAGCGGGGCGATAGGAATATTTACAAGGCGATAATTACCGTGCGGATCTCAAATTATACCTGAACCCTAGTCTCAGCTTACCGGCTGGGCCAAGTCCAGGGCAGCTTCGTTGGCAACCAGCTGCAGCACCTGGCTAGAAATGTATGTTGTTAGGTGGCGCTTCAGCGGGCGTCCAGACGGCAGCCTTCGGCTTAGCGGAGGAGGTAGCCCCTGGAAAAGTGTCCTTCCTGATGAGGAAGGAGGAGCCTCAACGGCCACCTGTCCTTATCCCTCCCTCTCCTGCCTCATCACGTAATCCTACTTCTCAGCTGGTCACGAGCAATTAATTCCTTTTGCTAAGAAGATTTTCTTTTCTTTGGCGGTGTATTTCAGCTGCGAAAATGAGGCTAACGATGCAGCAGCAGCTGTTGGTGGGGCTTTTTGAATGGCGCCTTAGCGGGCGGCTGAAGAGTGGCCTGTTTCCGCCGGCCAGAAGACGAAGCGTTGGGGCTCTTGTGGCTACATACGAAGTGCTTGGTAGGGGACGGTAGCTCGTCATGGGCTAAGCCTTAATGTGGTGCTCCACCTATACGACAATGCCACGTGATTACTGTCGTGTGCATTGTGTACACCAAGCGTCACTGAAAATTTTTAGCTCGGCTTTGGTTCCACGAGGTGCTTTAAGATCAAGGGTACTAATAGCTCAGCACCGCCTCGCCTCGCTAATGAGTCTCGGGAACCAATATTATGCGCGCAAATTAATTTGTTATTTCCCTCCATTTGCCATTACGAGGGATTGGAGCGAGCACTTAAAACGACGTAGTGCGCCTTTGGAACAATGTGAAGACCATTAATATCAAAAAAGGGCATTTCTCTTACGGCCTCCCCATAGTTTTGCCAATCAATCTAAAGTCAAAGCACTTTCAAAATGCGGTCTCATTTATTAATGTCCCCGTTTATTCTGCTGCTAGCGTCTCATGTCGGCGCTATATTTTCACAGAATGCTACCAACTCGCTGGTTAGTCGTTCCATCATTGAGTATCAATTACCACGAACCAGGCAGACGCACGAATTTGCGCACGTGCCAAACACGAATTTAATGATTCTATCACAAATGACAAACAGTCGACTTCTTAAAATCGAGTTGGATCCA
Organism: Hypocrella siamensis; assembly: GCA_000731825.1. Taxonomy (NCBI): domain Eukaryota; kingdom Fungi; phylum Ascomycota; class Sordariomycetes; order Hypocreales; family Clavicipitaceae; genus Hypocrella; species Hypocrella siamensis. The sequence goes on along the minus strand of JMQE01001700.1, from coordinate 17,107 downwards.
ACTACCCAAGATGTCGTTGGTCTAGAGTCATTTCTCGTGGGGAGGGACGACTCGTCTGGTCTACATGGCGTGTGGCCATCGACTTTGTATCCCGGCAAGATGTGGCTGACACTGCAGCACGAAAACAAGCTGTTGCTGATTGATCCCGGCAAGGATATCTCGTCTGCCCCTACCATAATCAAGACCATTGATATCCCAGAGCCAGGCAACGGCCCGCATTGCGTCTTTGAGATTGGCAATCGCGTCTGGGCAGGTCTTAAAGATGCGTCCAAGGAACGCCGGAAAGAGGCGTCCAAGGTACGCCATAAAGAGGCGTCCGAGCAGGGCCAGGAAGAGGTGTCCGAGCAAGGCCAGGAAGAGGCGTCCGAGCAGGGCCAGGAAGAGGCGTCCGAGCAAGGCCAGTACTTTGTCTTCTCGGCAGACATCTCCAACATCATGGACCAGAAATCTTCCAACGTGACCGACCAGAAATGGTCCAACACCACCGACCAGAAACTGTACGAGTGCCGCGACAGCCCCGTCTTCATCGCCGAGGACCCAAAAACAAAACTGATTTACGTCACACAAGATGCAAAATCATCTATCATGCGCATCAACGTTACGAGCGGCGAGACGGCGCAGCTACCGATTCCGCCAAACATGGGCACCGCACCGGTTGGAATGATCACAGCTCACGGTCTTTTGTCGGGCGTTTGGTTCACCCTCGTTGGGGACAAGAAAGGCGGGACCGGAACCTTTGGCCGCGTCACAGCAACAGGGGAGCTGCAGTTTTTCCACCTCAAATCAATTCGACTGGGTAAGCCTGGGTTGCTGCATATCGCCGATGCGTCGACCGAAGCGGGAGAACCAGCCCTGTGGCTTTTGTCAACGTCTCTACTCAGCCGAGACTCGCCTGATGCTCTGGTCCGCGTGACTTTTGATGAATGCATCACGTCGATAATACATGAGGAGTATATTTCAATGCTGACCCAAAACGCCATGCTGCATCGCATCAAGACAATAAATGACACGGTTTTTGTGTCCCAGCTCAACACATTTACACTCGCCCGTGTCAAGTACACGAACGTACGTGCTGGGCAGTGGCTGCCGAGTCACGAGACGAAACACATGCAAGTTGGATTTGTTTATAATAAGCCGACTTAAGAGGGTATGGGGGTACAAAACATCTCTTCTGATCCATATCTCAGGCTTACCAAGCCGTGGCGCTCTCAAAAAATGTGTAGTGTATACTCTCTCAGATAATGATTTGTAGTCCGAAGCAAGGCTGTAATTGCTTTTGACTTGTTCCCGCCGTGCGAAGAACAAGCGCCGATTCAAGTCTCAGATCTTGGGTTCCGGAATCCTTGGTCGCTTCGGATGCTCCTTTTCCCACCGTTCCTTCAGGGCAACTGCGCGTCGAGACTTGGCAACGAATCCTTGGTACAGCAAGGGAAAACCGCCGCCAAGCGTGTGGATGTCCATCGGCCGACCCGTCTGAACATGTACGTAGGTGGTGTAGCACTTGACTTGGGCCACGATTGCTTGCTGTTTCAGGGAAAAGAGGACGGTGGTCGGGCTGTTCCGCGTCGGCTCCATCAATTCCTGTCGCTAGGCGGCAATAAGCTGGGGCGGAAAATCAGCCACTTTACGTCCGCTGACACGTTGCGTGCATGGAGATGGAGACGAGGAGGAGGCTCACTGCGTCGGGATAATTGACCTGTCTGCGAAGCTCCAGCTTGTACTTGTGAACAAGAGGAGCCACCGTCTTGGACTGGATCATGCCGTCGCATTCCTCCTTGCTCAGGAACTCGTCTTAGCTCTCAAAGACGCGCCAGAAGCAGACGCCCAGGAAATTCATGTACTGGCTGTGCATGACGTAGGCGTAGGGGTCCTGGTGATCGGCTCATAGGACGCCGTGCTCGACCACAGTGGCGGGGTCGAAACCCATGGCCTCGAGCGTGGTTAGAGCCAGCCCCCGGAGGCTTGCGTTGGGATGTGGGCCAGGCGCGCACCGGCACGCGCATACGGTGATAGATATGAAGATGCTGCCAGGCGCGCTGATGCGATGTCAGCTCTTTTGTCCGTCATGGTGAGGACGATACCGCGACGTCTGTGCTCTGTCGTGAAACGGAAAGACAGCTTCAGGATGGTCTGAGGGCCGGGAGGAGTCCGCGTCGTGAGGAGGGCGCAGCCCCGTGAAATAGTTTCGTGGCCCAGTCGCTTAGCGATCAACGTTGCAGCGCTACTGGGCAAGCGCCAGATTTGGACGATGATCCGAGCCAGTCAATCACAGGCTGGTAGACGAAATCTTGGCAAAAAAAAGCAGGACCACAAGACCTTCCTTAAGCTTTCTCACACATTGTTCACAAAACTGAGATTCAATGAGTATATCGAGATTCCCAGCCAAAAACTTTATTCAAAACCGTCACGTCCGCAAAACTGACTGGTAACTTGTGAATAGAATAGCCGGACATTGTAGTAATCCTTCGGCACGAACATGTTGCGTGTTGAAAAATGCAGACTCTTGCAAGTCGCCCAGTCTATTTTATTTCCATGCACTGATAGTTGCTTGGAGTGTCAGGAACTATAAAACTCAGGAAAGGCAACTATTGATGCTCAAGAAGGGTTGGCTTGGTCACTACTGACATTCAGATATCATTTGCTTGGCAGTTCTGGGGTCTGGCTTACGAAGCTTTCCTATCTGGTCGCACTACTGGAAAACGCCTTCTTTGCTCCTTGTCGGGAGTCATCTACTCGGCAGGAAAGAAGGGCAGACAAGGTCGAGACCACTCCTTCGAGTTTACTTTTCTGCACTGAGAGCCGTCGGTATGGAACCAAATCGCTCGCTCATTTTCCCTTCTCCGTGGCTCGACACAAAAGTCTCAAGCCAAACGACATATACACTGGGCACTCTATGTGATTGAAATGATGGGATGTTGACGTGCGAGAGATTTACTTCTTAAAGATTTCTCCAAGCCCTTTATGACCTGGCAGCGGAAGATGGACCAGTGTTTCGCCATAGCGCATGTGAAATCACTTCCTTTTTTTTGAAAATACGAATGGTCTTCTCCTGACAAGTAGTGCACGACGGCCTCAAGTTAAGCTATCTGCATGATAGTCCCAAAAGGCTAAATCTGATAATAGACCCCTCATGAATTCCTCCCGCCTGCTCGGAATTTGATGTGTCGAGTACCCATATCTAGTACAGGTGTCAGAAGATGCGAAATGAGATGGAGGATTCTCAACATGACTATTACCATATGCGATGATGCTTCCAGGCTGCAGCGACATCTTGACCGTGCTATGAGCTCCCACGCACGATTCCGTCGTTCCCGAGAGGATCTGCCATGGCAGAGCGTTTTGCTATACCGGCGTCGACAAGGGGAGGATAGCACACGTGTCCAACAGGGCATCTAAAATCCGCATTGTAAGGCTAAATATTCTGCTTTCGCTCCGTATATTATAGTATCACCTAAATGAAGGATCATCGGTTTCTTCCTGAGAGGAAGTGTCTGCAGAAATGATTTCAGTCTCTGCCACTTCCGTCTTGTTGTTATAATAATCTTGTAGATTGTCGAGCGTCTTACCTACTGGTGCTGATGCGGCACCAAGTACAATGCCGAGAATCAGGACAGAGCCGTATCGCAACTTCATGTTCGTTCAAACACGCGAGGAAAAGTAGGTTTCTGATGGGACGGAAAGTTATAGTCTCAGCTTTTGGCGCGAGATTTGGATCCTTATATTCTTTCCGAAGATCTATGGCGTTTAGTCCTTGTGCTCACACACGGGCAAGATGCGAATCCCACTGCAGATGCGTGGCATAACGACGTCACAGAGATCCGTCCACACCACCTCTACCCCTTCAGCCGCAATTTTTTTACGCTCCCGCCAGGAGTGAATGCACGTCATTCGGGCTTACATGGTCTTGGCAGTCTACAAATCAGGATTGGAGACACACGTAAGCGAGCACCCTATTCTAAGCAGCTGGCGGTCCGACCACTTGGTTGCCTGCTCACATCTTTCCAAATATTGATCTGCGTCCGGTATTTAGATGCCTAACACCGGAATGAGGTCAGCGAGCCGTCAGGTGCCACGTCCGAGTCCAGATTGTGTGACGTGAATGAGCGGACACGGCAAATACCAGGCTGAGGCTCCGCTCGAAGGAGCCCAACATGGCTGATACACCCCAAAACTCAAATTGAAACACCACCTTTTCCTTTTTTCAACCAACGACAAATGAAAAACCTAGAATGAATCAGTATAAAAGGATTTCGAATTCGGCAGAATATGGCGAGGCATCGGCCCAAGATTCGGAGTTGGAAACGCGGACTGGCCCGAGGCTTCCAAAGGTCTGGGGCTGGATCATGTTGGTGCTGATTCTATCCTACACCGTACTCTCAGTATCAGTGCTCATTTACGTATGGTGCAATCGCCCACCAAGCGCGTACTGTAAGCATGATATTTATCCGGATGAAAGTCCCCGGTTAACAATGAGCCAGCGCCTGCGGGCGGTGCATTATCATTTCGACGAGAGAGATTGTACACTGAAGAGAACCAGCAGTTCGTCGGCCTTTCGGATGAGGCTGATGATGCATGGATTCAGCTATTGGAGCGTACGCGACGGGAAACCCTCACGTCATTCACCATGCTTCATTAAGTCCTTACTAAATTCGCGCAGCTTTGAACATCCGAACAACTCTGGACGAACAGGAAAAGGCCCACGCAAAGATCAATTCAGAAATCGTGCAGCCAACAGATGGAGGCTACGTAGCAGTCCTTTCTGTGTATCATGATCTTCACTGTCTGGTATTTTTTCTCGGATCATGGGGGCAGCCCAAAACGATCGGTGCGCTAACGAAATGACTCCAAGGACACTCTGAGACGATACATTTTCCGTGCTAGTATCGATCAAGACACCAGGAACGCGCAACTGATATACAGTTCGGCCCACATGAGTGAGTTGTGTCGTGGATTAAACGCCGATGGTGCGATCGCTAACATGATCAGTGCATTGTATTGACGCAATAAGGCGTAGTCTCATGTGCAAAGCAGATGCGGCCATCTGGACTGCGTACTGGATTAGCAACCACACTGCCGCTCCCAGTAAAGAGCTTCGGTCCGACTCTGAGACCATTTGCGTCGACTGGGGAGCGCTCGACTCCTGGGCGAGGGAGCGGCTCTTACCACCTCACGAGTACAAAGTCAAGCCAGGCCCCTTTGAGGAGGATTTGGGATGAAATGTGAAGGAGCAGACAGAGCGAGGGCATTTCATGATGAGAACAAGACTGGATGCAGCCTGACTCCGAACTCTAGGCGATTTTTTTTTCTAATTTAGATGGGTCCATAAGTTTGCAGTCAGTCCAGATTGAATGCAAATTCGGAAAAGAAAGACCTTCGAATGATTTGAGGCTCGTTTTCGCGAGCTTGATGATTTATGTACATACAGTGTCATGACAGATGTTTTTGGCCACCTCGAAGTAGCGGCAGGGGGGGAACAGAATTCCTAGGCCCCTATCACGTGCCCCCTCCCCGGCCGCTACTTTTGAGGTGGCCAAAAACATCTGTCATCCCACTGTATGTACATACGACCTAACGCTGAAGATAAAAAAATCGGATGTGTGGACGTGCACTAATAAACCGGCCCTCCACCCGTGCTGTGGCCAACCACTCTCCTACAAAGCTTAGACTGTCCGATTCAGCAGGCCGGATCGTCCCTAACCTTCATCCACCATCGACCCGCTTATCGCTCCCGCTCAAGCAATGGCAACAGCAGAGGGAAAAGCCGTTTTCGAGGCGCCCGGTTTGTCTGAGCCCTGCCACACATGGTACAAGACGATTGGCGACATTGGAAACAAGGCAAAGGTGCCGCTGATCGTCCTCCATGGGGGCCCGGGGGCCTGCCATGACTATCTTCTGCCACTGGCCGACCTTTCCGTGCCCCTCGTCTTTTACGACCAGATTGGCAATGGTAGGTCAACGCATCTTCCCGAGAAGAATGGCGATGAGGACTTTTGGTCCGTCAGCCTCTTCAAGGATGAACTCAACAACCTACTCCGCCACCTGGGCCTGCACTCACGACCTATTCATCTTTACGGCCATTCCTGGGGCGGGATGCTGGCCGCCGAATGGGCGGTGACATCTGCGAGTACCCACCTCGAGCGCCTGATCATCTCCAACAGCCTAGCGAGCATGGAAGCATGGCGTACCAGCATCACAAGATTGAGGCAACAATTGCCGGCCCATGAAGGAGCCATCCTTGACAAAGCGGAAGACACGGGTGATTTTTCAGGTCCAGAGTACGAGGCGGCAACGGAAGTTTTCTACAAAAAACATCTATCCCTCGCGCGCCCGTGGCCGGCACCTGAAGTCAAGTCCGCTCTTGACTGGTTTGCAGCCGACCCTACGACGTATGGGACCATGTGAGTGCGCTGGCTCCCCGCCGCCCGCCGCCGTTTGCCACGGATTCGCTGACGCAAGCCATAGGTACGGCCCCAGTGAGCTGGCCATCACGGGCTCACTCCGAAACTGGACAATTGTTCCGGAGCTTCACAAGATCAAGGCTGCGACGCTGCTGATCAACGGGGCGCAGGATGAGGCCCAGGATGTGGCAATGCGACCATTCTTTGACCACATCGACAAAGTGAAGTGGATCACGCTGGACAACGCGGCTCATTTCTCTCATGTGGACAAGCGTGATATGTATATGGAACAGCTGCGGGCATTCCTTGGCGAAAGCTGATGGTCTCTCATGGGGGGAGGGGCACTGCTGCTTTGAGAGGATGTGGCAACGCAGCGTCATACTCGCGGGGGCCATGTATCCGTCATCCCCATGTCCCCCCGCCCAATGCCAATCAGGCCCTGTTCATGCTTACACTTGAATGCCATCTATCGTGTAGATGCATAGCTGCCTAACATTTCGTCTTATCTCACGTGGGGCTCCGGGCACATTTTGGTCGTACATCACCGCTGGGTTTTGTAGCCCAAGACAGGATTCGTCGTCTTCCTTTCCTTGATGTTGCGTCGCACGTAGCACAAAGATGTCGCGTCTCGGTGATTAGTGATCGGCCCCGATATTCAGCTGCTGGCTGACAACAACGTCAATTTTCATTTCTGTCGCTTACAGGTCAAGCTATCTCACACGGCCACGTCATACTCACATCTGTGGCTCGCTCCTTACGGCGACCGCTGCACCCAAAGCCTGCTCCAATGTCAACCAGTCAATATTGCCCACGCCCGTTCCATTCGAGTCATGCCTGAGCAAGAATTTGGGGTAGCAGGACTCTATTCAGACCACAGACTAACCAAATTTGACCCATTCACCAACAAAAGGCAACACGCCCCTCTATAACTAGGCTACGCACACAAGATGTATCCCCATGAGTGCCCATCTAGGAAAATAAGCTGGAACTAATAATGGCCATTTCGATCCTTGTGGTAAGTAGGAGTGTGACGAAAGCAAGAGATCAAAGCTTGTGCAACCTCTAGGGAGGACAGATCGATTTTCATCTTGCAAAAGGGTGGAGTTCCACCGAATGTGACGGCTGAATATTTCTGGCGTCGCCATGATCCGTTGCGGAACGAGCAGAACGACCGGATTGTCCCGCAGATCCGGACGCGTTCTTGGCAGTTCTGCGATTCTCGTCATCTATCCTGAGAAAACCAGACTCCAAACTAGTCAAAAAGGGTTTGAGAAAAGGCAAGCATGCTGTGATGATACCAGCCGCTACGACGGCTTGGCTGCAAAGGACTGTTTTCCAACTGTTCAACAGATAGCTTTCATCAAACGGAAGTCGTCGCATGGTGGTGATGTAGCCTACAGTGGCCCCGATTACGCTGAGAAGAAGAAACAAAAGTCAGCGCTCCTCCAGATGCGGTTGGTGACCTGGTGTTGTTCAGCTTCGTCTTACAATATTCGCGACCAGATCGCGGCCAGGACGGCGAGACGCTTCGACAGTGGCACTTGGAGCGGCAAGACAATCATCGTGGCCGAAGCCACTACTGCCGCGTCTGTCAATATGTTCGCTGTTGCTACGTAGGTTCGCGAAGCAATCTGCGACAAGAATCAGCCCCTGAAATCTGCCATCATGCCCGGTGCTGAACTTTACAATGTCATCGCAATCTCCATCTAGGACATTCCATCTCTGGCTTGGGCATTGGAGCGCAATCGCGAAAACGGCACTTATTGCCCAAGCCACAACGACAGCAGCGCTCATGTAGATGACGGTTGGGCATTTTGTGGTCGGGGTTGTACCTATGCCACGTAAGGAGAGGAGGAGGGAGCCCTTTGCCGATGCAAGGGAAAGAGTACCAAGTAAGTCACCAACGTACAAGGCCTATGAAATGTGTCAAGAAGCCGCTTTCGGATGGGACATCATCATGGGTCCTACCTTCAATGCGGAGCTGAATTGTCCTTTGGTAAATTGTTCGGGGGACTGTCCGATGGCTCTTCCGGGCGGCGATAATATAGCGGCAGAGTGCCCAGCTGCGAAGAACTGCCGGAGGTGTCAGTCTCGAGCATAGATGTCAATGTCCCTCCAGACATGGCTGCAGGAGCTGACCAGAGCTAGGAGTATTACGCCGTCTGCGGCTCTCAAGCGCCGCCCAAGGGCCCATTTGGTGAGGAACTGGGCGGCGACGGAGAGAATGACAAGCGTTAGGCAAAGCCAGCCCGTAATCTGGACCACAGGCGATAGACCTTCGCGTGTGGGGCGCCATGCATCTCTCGCATTCATCGCCTGTGCCACTGAATCCATTGTAGTCACCATGCGCAATAGGTATTCAATGTCAGGTTCAAGGATAATGTATGTGCTTTTCTACAACGTTGCTTGCGACAGAGGCCTAATGTATCTTTGAGGAGGCTCTCAGACTTGCCCAACTTTGAAGAAGACGGCCTTGTGCTTTGGACTGACATGAAATGTTCAGCTATAGCAGATGCAGACGCGGAATCAGGCTTCCGGCACTGCGTCACAGCGTCTTACCATCATCAGACAGCAGCTTACGCAGATCCAGGCCACCCGCCCGGAAGAAAAACCTTTGGATTCATATTGAACCCTCAAAAAGTCCCTCGTCATCTCTGTTGCATTAGCGGCAGGCAGTAAGCAGCCCGGGCGTCGTCATAGTACTGTTGGTTGGTCAGCAGCCTCAGCGCTGTGCAAGGCAGAAGAAGCTGAGCAAGATTTTTGCAGCTGTAGCCGCAGTGCTCGGCCTTGTGCTACGTGTCGTCCAGTACCCCCGACCTGCTGCCACGTCAGCGACCGAGCAATCTGTGAGAAAAAGGCCTACCCCGCCCGGAGATTACGGATGAAGAGAGTTTGATGTGAGCGACGCCGAAAAAAAACATGCTCCGACTCGCGTCATGATGTCGGCTCTCCTGCTTTCCAGTTATTCTCTGCTCATCCTTTCGCAGCCATCTATCTACCTTTGCCGGATTCGTATCGTGAGGGATGGCACCTGAACCGTCATCTCGCGGCAAGCCTGCCTCGCTGCTGGCAACAGCTGAGGGCGTCGATCCATCGGGATACTCCAGGGATGACAGGGACTTGATCAGGCTGGGCAAGAGGCCTGTACTGAAGGCAAGACGATGGCTCAAATGCCTCAGCGAAGCTCCGACGACGACTAATCCCTTGCAGCGAAACTTTGGCTTCATGGCAATCCTCGGATTCTCCTGCACGGTCCTAATTACTTGGGAGGGTATCTTGATGTTCGTCTTCTATATACCACTCATAAGCTCGAAGTCTCAGCGGTTGACAAGTCTTATAGCGTATCGTCCCAGAGCCTCTTGAAGTACAGGATACATCCTCTACGAATTCTGCGGTGCTTTTCTTATCTTGGCTAACTCCGGTGCTTAGCGGCGGCCCGGCGGGAGTAGTATGGGGATACCTGATCGTGTGGCTCGGTAGCATGTCAACCTACGGTGTACTGTCCGAACTGGCCTCAATGTGGGTGTTGAGATTGCTTCGAGACCGTTTGTCAGGGCTGACGCGGAGTGCTTAGGGCGCCCACCGCAGGAGGACAATATCAGTGAGTAGGGTCAAGCGTGATTCTGTAAACCAGAGGGCTGACGCGATGCGATATCCTGCAGCTGGGTCGCCATGTTATCGCCAAAGTCGTGTCGACGATTCTTGAGCTACATCACCGGTGCGACACACGCCCCCAAGGTTTGCTGCACTGACAAAAGCGCTGATGAATGGTCAAGGGTGGATGACTTTCACTGGCTGGCAGGCTGTGACCACATCAGCAGCATACCTGATCGGCTCGCTGTTTCAGAGTGTCATTGTGCTTTTCACGCTCGAATATAGCCCGATGCCATGGCATACAATGCTCTTTCTATGGGCCATCCTGGCCTTTGCCGTGCTCATCAACACCGTTGCAAGCAAGACACTGGCTCACTTTGAAGGACTGATTCTCGTTCTTCACATCGTTGGCTTCTTTGCCATTATTATCCCTTTGCTTTATCTCGCGCCCCATGGTGATGCCTCCTTCTTCACGAGTTTTGTCAATGAGGGTGGTTGGTCGACGCAGGGACTATCCTTCATGGTGGGACTACCGTCCTCAGTTTTCTCTCTAATTGGAGCAGACTCGGCTGTTCACGTGAGCTGGAACACTCCTTCAACGGGAACAAATCGCCTGATTAATCATGCGATTAAGATATTGAGCAGGAACTGACAAGTGCTTCAGATGGCCGAGGAGATTAAAAAAGCCACAGTTGTCGTCCCTCGCGCTGTCATGGTCAGCGTCGCGCTGAATGGCGTGTTGGGTTTCGCCATGCTAATGGCCTACTTGTTCTGTCTCGGTGACTTAGATAAGGTCCTCCAGTCGCAGGCCACGCTGGGATACCCGTTTCTCCAAGTATTTTGGGGCGGGACGGACTCTCACGTGGGTGCGGCCATCATGGGACTCATTGTCGTGGTTCTCGGAGTGTGCAGTACTGTTGGCGCCCTAGCCACCTCGTCTAGGATGCTTTGGTCCTTCGCTAGGGATCGAGGCATCCCTTTTTGGCGCTACCTGATCAAGGTAAAGTAACACATTCTAGCCATACCCCAAGGATAGACACTTACCAGGACTTGGATTGTCGCAGCTTAACCCTCGAACGTCGATTCCGGTTTACACAATTGGATTCACCTCGTTGGTATCCGTCCTGCTTTCGTTGGTCATACTCGGGTCCAGCGTTGCGTTCAACAATATTGTCAATCTCAGCGTGGCTGGCCTGTACCCCTCCTACCTTCTCTGTTGCGCGATGCTTCTTTGGCGGCGCCTGCAAGCACGCGGCATCATGCCTTTCGACGCGTGCTCGTTGCGAGTTAATGCAGAAAATCTGCGCTGGGGGCCTTGGCGTATCCCTGGTCCCCTGGGCGTGATGAACAATCTGGTCGCATGCGTTTACCTGCTCTTGGTCTGGTTCTGGTCATTCTGGCCCCCTGCCACGCCTGTCACGCAGCAGAGCATGAACTTCAGCGTTCTGACATTTGGCGCCACAGCCTTGATCGCCATTTTTTGGTACTTTGTCGCAGGCAAAAAGGACTACACCGGACCAGTTGTGGAGATTCAGCTTTCTCCATGAGGCCACTAGCTGTCTGGGCTGCTTGAAAAATTACCAGTGCTTCTAGTCTAAATGCCTGAATGGCAGCGGACTGCCATTTTTCTTCTCCAGCATCGTCTTCACCCGCACCAACTTTCGTCTTGCTTCTCAGTTAACAGACTAGAAAGCGCTTCGCATGCTCAATATTTCCTTGGCCATCACCCACCTCGCGTGATACATGACGGGGATGCGACCTTACAATAATCTTCTTATCCCTTCCTAAAGACCAGCCCCAAATTACGTTGATGAGTTACCGTTCCTTGGCGTTAATTAGCCTTTTCAGGCCTGACTTGTTGGCGTTTACAAAGAATGGACAGAAAATGAGAAAGGGTCCGTAAAATCTCGAGACGCTCTGTTCTGTTCTAGGAGTCTTCCTTGCTTTTGATCGATGATAACCCTAAATCGCGCTGTGACGCTGCCGGCTTGCCTACGCTCATGCTTTGCATCCATCACGTGTGAAACTACAGTTGTCAAAACCCCATGCTCTCTTTGTTTTCGAACCAAAACTTCGCGAGCCAGGACCTGTTGCATTACGCCTATAAGCCATCCTTGTTTGATGGGGCCTGATCCGCTCGCGCACATCATGTCCAATGTTTAATTATTGAGCAACTGGTCGCAATGACTACCGAGAAACTTTGTGGTCACCGCAAAGATGGCGCCCGCGCCTCTATTGCGGTCGAAGTTGGACCTAGTTCCGCCGCGGAGTTACGCACCTTATGTCCCTTTGAGCAGGAAAATGAATTATTGCATGGTTTTTGGCGAGCCGGAACCCCTGTGAGAGGCTGCTGGATTCTTCGCGTCGAGGCGACCATGATCGGAACTGAGGTAAAAACTGCAACAGTTGACAAGATAAGCTATTAGTAATTGCTGCTTTTATGGAGCTGTCCAAGAAAACATACAAAGTAACAGGCGCTAAATAAATTACTTCGGAAGGGACTAACGCCCACTTTCGGTACACAAGTGCCTTTTTAATGTAAATGCTTCTGGCAAGAGTGTTAACCAGAAAATGGCACGGCACAAAAACGGCGCAGCAGCTGGATTATGTACCGGTGACTTACTTAGTGGTCTTTATATACCGCGACGGGATATAAAGTAGTGTGTACGAAATCAAGTCCGTGAGGGCCTCTGAGAATCAGAGGCGAGCCTTTTTCGTTAGAGGCATAATCTCAGGATGATAATAATAATCATGATTATCGTGTGGCAGCAGCAGCTCAGAGCGGGCTTACGCAAATATAGCGTCATTTTAGAGTAGATAGCAATTAGTATAGACGGGGGTCTTATGCGCTAATATAGGACATTAGCTAGATACTCTTACTAGCGTAAGGAAGAGTATCAAGTTCCTATTAAATTGTTTACTTTATGCCTCGTCTTCCCCTCTCTTTTATTGCCTTTTAACCCATTCGTCAGGTCTTACACGAACTGGCAGCCTATGTCCACCAACAATCCAAGTATCAACGTCTTTGGCGATCTCGACCGGAAAGCCCTGCGGTCCATCGCAAACGGCGTGAATGTACATTTCTAAGGGGATATCAGTAAATGAGCTCTACTTATGCGTCTTCGGAGCAAACAAGTAAGCTGGGGAGAATGAAAACAAGAGAGACGTACTGTCAAGAGTCACCCCCATCTGCGTTGATTCAGTCGCTAGAGCCACCATCTTGAGGTCCTTGGTGGCAAAGGTCGATGAACCAAAGGCCTTGTTCATGTCAACGTCCATAGTGATGACTTTCGCGTAACCTGATCCGCCTCGAGGGAGAGGGACTCGATACTGGCCCACTTGTAGCTCGAGGCCATAATTTGGCACGGCCATGACGCTAAAGGACAGGTGTATAGTGATTTGTAGCATCTTCATGTGGCTGCACAGCGGCTGGGCGTTCCACTCCCTGATGTCCATGGTGTCTTCCCACACCACCTGGCGAGACTTTTGTGGCACATGAATGTCCCGGTTGAGCGAGGCCCATTTGTTCATTCCAATGACAAGACCGGATCCTGCGCAATGCGCCCTGAGCCTGAGACCTAACCCTGTTAACCCAACTGACGCACCCATCGGCCAGTAGCGAACTAACGTACCTTGCACCTTGAGATAATCATCATCAAACATGGACCATTTGTTTTGTTCGGACGAGTCTGTCAAGAGCCGTAGCTTGGAGAGGCGAGCCAGCGGCACCGTCTTAGCGCCCCTCAAATTAAATGTCTTGTCAAGATTAATGTGTTGCAATGTATGAAACCCCGCCTTGGGACCACGGGCAATTAAGGCTGGCGCGGAAGCAGATCCATCGGGACCGACAAAGTCCACACTGATGGTGTCCAGAGACGAACGGTCCCCCATTTTGAAGTAGAAGCCCAGATTTTCAATGTGAGAGCAGTTTTGCTCCTGCAGCTCGTGCGACCACGACCAGACGCGGCGTCTTACTAGAAGATGAGGAAAAGGAGTGAGCTTATTGCAAGGTCAAGATTGAAAGGGATGGCATGGCATGAGCGGGGCCGACTTACGATCGAGCTTGGAGATTTTGCGACAAACGTTTTCCATTCTCGATTTCTTTGATGGCGACGAAGCGGGAGGTGATTCGACTGGTAGACTGAGGCATGAGCCGAGCCGGATTTTTTTTGTGAAGCTATACAGGTATCGATTTATCGATTGACACGCACCTTGGTTTTCCACCGCCCTCTTACTCTTCCAAGAGCCGGACAGGCACTCGGGCAATAGATGGCAGACGCCGTCCTGGCCCCCATTGCGAAGCAGCTCAACGTCACGCTGGATGTTTGCGTCAGTCAAGGCGACGATGTTTTCGTCATTCATGCCCGTCATATCGGCTGCCAGTCTGTCCTGCAACTGGCGCCAGTCGCGGCCTGAACCAGACCCAGAGGCCTCCCCCTGCGAGCCAGCATGGCACGGCTCCCTGTGATCGTGGACATATTCAGCAACGGCGAGAATATCGTTGAGGTCGAATTCTTCAGCCTCGTCCTGGTTCTGGTCCTGACGACTGGGACCCAGTTGTGGCGGCGGCTCATCGGGAACGTCATTGTGACGCGTCGAAATACCCTCAAAAGCTAGGGGGAAACGCCCCGTGTAGCCGACAGAGGATCCCACGTTGGGCTGGCTCATGAAATTTTCGTAGTATCTTCTGTCTCTATTACCGTAGCTGCTGTGCGGGTCCACTAGGGTCAGGGCCAAGCCGTCATAGCGGACAGCGTCGTACTCCGGGTTCCGAGTGAAACTGGCTTCGGTGATGGGACTGTCGTCGATGGGATTCCCGTTCGCGTCGACGGGCACGTAGACCCAGCCCATGATCTGATTCCATCGGACACCGGCAAGGGCAAAACACTCGGGGTGCATGTCATTGGCCCGGTTTGGGTCGAGTATGTTGGGCGTGGCGTGTATCATGTACAGCCAGCGGCCGTAGCTGGCCCCCTCGTTGAGGCTAGTCGTGACGGAGACAAAGGCCGTCTCCCACTCCTCGTCCGACTCGTCCGAGTAATTGGAATCGTCCACCGCCCCGTTCTCGCCGGCCACGTGGTGATTTATGCTGAAGCCCCTGTCCTGCTCCCAGTACCGACCTCGCGGCTCGAAGCCTCCCGCGCGTCTAATAGCGTCCGGGCTTCTCCAGTCTCCGCGGTACAGAGTCGTGGCGGCATGCCTGTCATCCCTGCGCTCGAGCCCTGTCAAGACATGCTCGCCGACCAGACCAGGCGACCTGGCTTGGCTGACATAACTCCTACCTTGACCTACGTAGAGAAGCGCCACACAGGCGGCAGATAAGAGTTTGCGCCACATGATGGACACAAATTTGGGGAATAGATGAGGCACCTTGAAAGCATCAACTGCGCAGACATGAATAGCTGTCTTATAGGTAGATAAGAATTTTGCTCTCTTGATGAGATGCTGCCAGGGGGTAGGGGCCGTAATTTCCGCCAATATAGAATACGAGAAAAAGTGGCTCGTGGATTCAATTCCAGGACCTAATGACTCACGTAGTGTGTTTTGTCTAGTGGGTAGTAATGTTAATTGCATTATAACTCTCTCTTTCTACAAAAACATCACCTTTTTTGACGTAAGTATCATATGTTTTTGCATAAACATTATCTCTTTTTGCATAAGCATTTTCCATGGTAGTTCCTTAAAATACTATGCTCTAAAACGCTAAATAAAGCGAAATGTGGTGAAATATTCTAACTGTTTTCTTAACACTAGCGTAGCACGGACTCTAATTATGGAAAAATGACTGATTCTTAGCTTTACTCTTAGAACCTATATAAGTGTTACGGACTCAAGCTTAAGGCCCGGGTTCTAGTAGACTCTAGCCTATCTGAATCTCAGACTCTGCATGCAGACTTTTCCGTGAAGCTCAGAATTAACGCGTACTCGTAGTTGCCGTAAGGCGAGTCCTTTACACTAAGTGCCTAGGTAGGAGATGAAAGCATTGATTAGTGCATTACCACAAATTTAAGACACCACTCACCTAGGGCTTGTATGCAGCGGGGCTCTAGCGCCTCGCTTAGCTCTTGACATTTAATAATGAAAATTTAATGCTTGTGTAATTATCCTCCCTTTTATTAAATAAAGATGTGATGAATCATATGACAAAAACAAAAGACATTTGCAACCCGCTCGTCTTGTCCAATGCATCTAATTATTATGAGGCGTAATTGCATGCAATAAGATTATAATCATCGCGATTAGTTCGGCTTTCCAAAGCGATGTCAACTTTAGCCAGTGAGAATTTGTCTCTCCTTTTTTCTGCTTTCCCGCTAGTGAAAGGGTGGTTAGTGGGCGGCCCACTGCCCCATAGACATACCTGGTACTTAGAGGAAATCGGAGTACTTCTACAATGGGCTGATTTATAGGGGAACCTAGGTATTTTCTTTGAAGCTTGATCTACCTAGGTATGTAATTGCTTACAGACCCCTAATGCGCGTTCCTACTGACCTTAGCATGCTTAAGGAGATACGCTGTGAGCGTCACAGCTCGTCCTCAAAGCTGCTCGTATGCATGGCCGACTTCGAAAGGCCCCGGCAATCGCGTCAGAGCTTGGGACGCTCATTTGTTTCGTCGCCTGCGCTTGCTCCCTCTTTTCATCCTCTCTTGTTGCGCAGTGGACACGGGCGGGCGACGGCGGAGGCGGTTGTAGCGCTAGCTTTGGTGAGGGCTTTGTAGCATAACCCTCATATGAAGTAGCGAGATGACCTCGGGCCAGCTGCAAGTAGGGCATGACAGAAGAAAAAGAAGCGAAAAGGCACGAACAGCAAACAGATGCTGTGCACTCCAGGTTGTCATGCAGATGGGGCTTAAATTTAAAAAGGGAACTACTAGGGACTAATAAAAATACAAGAGCTGAGGAGCCACATGAAGAGGTGGACAAGCTGTGTGAGAGCGGGGTGGTGCACATGAGTCTCACGTAATCGCGTGATGCGTAATGCCTGCCTCGAGGAAAAGTTGCCTTATTCATTACAGCTCCATTAAAAGTAGCCCTTAACAAAGTAAAATACGTGTGAGTAGGTGTTACACTAAATAATGTGTTGTTTTGCAGGGTTTAAATATTCTAGGGTTCACTA
>JMQE01001699.1:0-13459 GCA_000731825.1 Hypocrella siamensis | reverse complement strand
CCCCCCCCCCAAAATGAAGAAACCAATGAAACCAAGAATAGACAGCCAAGAATCATCATTTCTAGAATCGGGTTCCATGAAAGATATAAATCGCGCCCAAGTACAGAGGGCTAAATCAAAAAACCTACATATCCTTGAGATGCGCAAGATCGCTGAGATGTGCACTACTTTCGAGCTCGCCCCATGGCCTTTGAGAATATGCAGCCCTTCAAGACTCACTCGGTACGCGGAAGAACGATGAGTTGCGACGCTGTTTGCTTCCAGAGCATCTGTTGCAGGAGACATTGGCAACTTGACGTGCGAAAAGAAAAAAAAAGAAAAAAAAAAGAAAAAAAAAGAAAAAAAAGAGGGAAAGAAAACCAGATAAAATCGGCCTCTAGCCATCCGGGAATAAGGACGGAAATTTGTCCGTCTTGGCCGGTTTGAGGCGGCGCTTGACGTCATCTTGAGCTGGACCGCAGTGGACGCAATGCTTGTGGGCTGCCAAATGCTTGAATTCAAAGCGTTTCATGCCCCCGAGCTGCTGTACACTTTGAATTATTCAGCGTAGAAAACTGGAATCTGCACATTTGATGGCACCGTCACAACCATAGAGGAGGGACATGGGATGATTTTCCTCAACCAGTCGTGCGCGGATGAGGCTTAGACTGTGGCTCAGCTCCTACGAGGCGATGGCGACAATGACGGACACAAAGCTCGGTGGCGTGGCTGACCGAAACCAAAAACCGAGACTGTAGAAACCGTTTTCCAGCACCTGGACCGAATCCCCTTGTCTTCAACACGATTTTAATTTTTTGGTTTCTCTTCTTCTTGGCCATTAGCGACGATTCAGGGCGCAGGGAGGGCAACAAGGGATTCAGTCTTTTCATCTCACCATCTCGAATCTGATCAGACCCTGCAGTCCTCGCGGCTCCTGATCGATCGTCCGCCGCTTCTTTCCCCCCCCCCCGTGGCGCGTCACTCTTATCGAAAGCTTGCTCAAAAAGCGGCCAGCATGACGCACTAACATTTACTTTTCTCTCTCGCCTTCAGAGCAATTTCCCTCGGCTTGAATCATTTTCGTCTTGCCACGATTTTCTGGCCCTCGGCAGCCTCGGCGGGGAGCAAACCTGCGCTTCTCAACCATCCTCCGTCTCGGTGGCTTTCCCGAGGCGAGGCTCCGACATCCATCTTCACGTCTCGATCATGTCCATCCGCATTGCCCTCGATGACCGACCCGACTTCTACACCAACCTCGACTTTGTCAAGGGGCGCATCATCCTCGGGCTGAACCGCCCCGAACAGGTCGGCAGCATAGTCGTCAAGCTGGAGGGCGAGTCCGTGACTGCGCTTCAGGTCCCCAGTCCCTACGAGTACAGCCTGGCCAGCACCAGACCGCCCGGTCCGATTCCCGGCCCGCCAGGCAGTATCGTGAGCGAG
Source organism: Hypocrella siamensis (assembly GCA_000731825.1). Lineage (NCBI taxonomy): Eukaryota > Fungi > Ascomycota > Sordariomycetes > Hypocreales > Clavicipitaceae > Hypocrella > Hypocrella siamensis. Next base: position 12,040 of record JMQE01001699.1, on the reverse strand, counting down.
AACCACAAGCTGCTGTACAAGGTCCAGCAGGTCTTCCCCGACGAGTACCATTCGAGCGCCTCCAACCCCTACGGCAGCTTCCCCCTGCAGCCGGGAGAGCACGAGTTTCCCTTCAGGTTCAAGCTGCCCATCAACAATGCCTGCAGCGACCCGAATGCCATGTCCAAGCTCGGCGGCCTGGGAGGCGTGGGCGGTTTCGGATCCGGCGGTGGCTTCTTCGGCATGAGCGGCGTCCGCGTCATGGACGGGACGAAACAGCTACTCCTGCGGCACGTCACCAAAACCCTCCCGCCCTCGCTGACGGGGTATCCCATGGAGGCGGAGATTCGGTACTACATCAAGGTGACTGTTCAGCGACCAGGAATACTCAAAGAGAACTGGCGGTATCAGATAGGATACAAGTTCCTCCCCATCGAGCCTCCGAGGCCAGCGCGGACGGGCCAGGAGGCGTTTGCACGTCGACCGTTTGCCTTTGCGCCGCGATCGCCGACGACGCCTCAGCTGAAGAAAAAGGGCTCCTTTTTTCCAAAAAAGAGTGAGAGGTCTGCTTCTGGTAGCGTTGCTCCTGGCGCTGGCGCCGCGAGCACTGCTGCTGCTGCTGCTGCTGCTGCTGCTGCCGCGTCCAGCTCGCAGAGTGCTGCCGCATCCGCTCCGTCAGTTGAAATGTCGGCTCGACTGCCTCACCCTTCGATACTGACCTGCAACCAACCGGTCCCGCTTCGGCTGATTGCGAAAAAGCTGGTCAATTGTCCAGAACAAGTGAACCTGACATCATTCGAAGTGAACCTCATCGGCATCACAGAGGTTCGCTCTCACAACATCTACAACAAGAAGATGAACAAATGGGTCGTCGTTTCCCACACCAACCTCAACATTCCTCTCACCAGAGGCCCTGAAGCTGAAGTTGGTTCGGAAGTCTTGGTGCCAGACATGCTGTGGAAAGACAAACCTCTGCCCAACACAGTGGCACCATCATTCGTCACATGCAACCTCTCGAGAAGATACGAGATTGAGGTCAGGCTGAGTGTCTGTTGGGGAAAGCCCAGGAGCGGTCTCATCAGCAATCACCCGCAAGTGATTAATCTTCCTCTTCATTTCGCTTCCGTCGAGGTCTTCTCGGGCATCACACCGCCGGCGGAGCTGGTCAAGGCCGCGCAGAACTCGCGGCCTGGCCGGGCAACAGTCCACATTCCGCCAAGACTACCGCCAAGGGTCAATTCATCACCCGCCTCGCCACAGCAGCAGTCGCCGACGACGCCGACGACGACTCACGGCCAAGGTCCGGCGCAGCAGAGACCGCCACCTACGCCGCAACGGCCGGCGTACGATCCTCTGTACCCCCCGCAACTGCAACCGGGACAGACGGTGCCGCCCCCCGACGACGCACCGCCGAGCTACGACGAGGCCATGGCGGACAATCTGTCTATTCCATTTGACGGCTCAAGGCCTCGTCCAGCATACAGTGGCGTTACGAACGAGAATGCGCCGAGCCAGATGCCGGCCGAGAAGCGGTGATTTTAATACGGTCATGCTCAGGTGTATTTAGGGGAGTTTTTCTTTCTTCTTCTTGGAGGCTGCAGATAAATAGAGTACATATAAATTTTGAAAAATTATTATGTATATAAAATAAGGGCATCACTTGGTGTAGTGGTCACACACCTGGTCAGGCCCACGCGTACGCAGGGTCGTCGGTTTGAATCCGGCGGGAGGCACCAATAAAATGACCCGATTACTCACTGCAACCCACTAAAAACCACCGGTTTGGCACTGAAAAACCGGGCTATAGGGCGTTTTAGGGGGTTTTTACAGCTAATGTACCTTTCCCCTCCTATTTCCCTATAGGCGGCCCCACGCACTGAAAAAATCACTGTACTTAGATCCTAGATGTTGTGGTTGTCCCTCTTTCCCTCGGAAATCGCGAACCGCCACACGTGTCCCTATAAATGCGCTTGCGCAGGCTCCTTCGTGATAAAGACAGAGGTTGTGTGTAAGTCGAGCGAAAGGGAACATACAGAGTCCCCAAGCCGACGCCTCATGGATTGCAGAGTCGTGAGATCATGCTCGAGGCTGCCTGTGCGTCAATTGCATTTTGAACACTCACTCACGTCGCGCCTCGTGCCGCTGCGTCCAAGGATTTGCCTATGAGTAGCGCGACCCTAGATTTCTCCAATCCAATAGCGCATCGCTGATCGGCATCGACATCTTGCTGTACGAGCCTCAGATGAGCTTTCCATGGGCGGCAGTGATCGCCCTGACATCCACAAATAAACCATCGGACTGTGAGATTGACGTGTAATCAGGTGATGCCAGTTACGTGAATATACAAAGGGTCGGGCTCCCTTCTCATGGCATTTGCTAATTGCTTCTTAGTATTGAAAGCTTCAGATCAGTCGCGGTTTTCGCATGGTTTTCGCATGAATGAACAGGAGCAATGGAGAGAAGCACCAGAGCAGTCAATGTCGATCTAGGAGCTAGGAGAGTCTTGCGGGACTTATAGCTCAAGAAACATTCTTCCCATTCATGTCAATTCACCAATCCAGATTTTGAAAATTGACTCGTGAATAGCTGGTGCTTCTCACATATCCGCGCTCGCCATCAACGAAGCACTTTCAGCGGACGCCTCCTCGGGAGATGGTGTGGGAAAGAGGGTCCTGGCACCGTGACCTGTTTTGTCCGAGTCTGACGAGCTCGACGAACGACGTGGAATTGCATCATGAACCTAACGGCTTGGAATGGCATGTGAGCGTAAAGAGAGCGACCAAAGTTCCTTCTTTGCCTTGGAGGTGCGAGGACTCAGTACGTGCCCAGTTCTTTGTTTCCTGAGGCGCACCAGGCGCGCCAAAGTTGGAACACCAACGTTGCAGCCAGAATGCCGCCTGCCCGAAAGAACCTAGCTGGAAGAGACAGTAGCAGTATTGACACATGTTGGTTTGTAGAAGAAAGACGTGATTTGGACGTGCATTCAACATGTGTCCCCTGGGAAAGCCATAGCACGCTCGGTATGCACTGGCTTCATCACAAATTGGTAGTCCGCCTTAGTCTGCGGCCGTACCGACCCGTTTACCGCGTCCGCGTGACTCATTTCGTCCGGACTTGGAATGGGGCGCTTCTCCAGTAGTTGGTTGAAGCCGTCGACCCGTCTGTGCGGGTTGTTCGTATCCGTCAAGAGGTTTGCCTTGTTTTTTTCGGCCAGTCTCATAAGCAGCCACTTTGTGTCCCGGGAATGCAGCTTCAGTCCGTACTTTCGCCCCTTCTGATTGAGACTCGGCATAATCCATTCGACGCCAGACAGCAACTCAGGAATATCGCCTGGAGAAAGAATCCGGGGGTCACATCTTCTCCGCAATCTTAGTTACCGGTGGTTCAGGGGTGGGATTAAGGGGGCTCAGGCCGAGTAGAGAGCCGCTGCATCGCTGTGTTGTAACTTGATCGACTACGCCTCGGCCGACTTGCATGGGGGTTACTGTTGCAGTTGGCGATTGCGGCTCTTTCCAATCACTCACAATCACTCTGACTGAAAGGGGGGGGAAATTCCGTTGAGCAGGACATCGTCGAGCTGCCCTCGAGATGAGTCGGTATTCTTTGCACAAGGAACGCTATTTCGACGGCTGCGCTTTGGACAACTGGTGGGGACGAAAACTTCCGATTCGTCAATTCGAATGCAATTCTGCACGTCGAATCAATATTCCATGCACTGTTCAAGTACTGCGTATTGTACCGAGAACGCAGCTCCTTGCTACTTTTTCTCCGAGAACCAACAACCACACGGCTCCCCAGCAAGATGGGAGCATCTCCTGAAATCCGCATGCCGCACAATGTTCGTATTCAAATGTTTCGAGTACTCTGTGCTCATGTGTCATTGATTCATACATCATATATCATGTCTGATCCTCACGCATTCTGCTGGCCTCTTCGTGTTTGGAGGCAGCGTGGGAACTAATGAGATAGTTTCACAGCTTTCAAGGCTCGTCAACTTCTCTATGTTTCCTGCGGCAGGAACCAGACTTGAATGAACCGAGGCAGGCCTCGAAAAGGGTCATCTGTGCGACAGACCCTGGCTGCAAGGTCTGCCCTGTCGTGCCATTGAGCTCGGTTCGTCAGCAACGTCAACGTGTGAGCTGCGAACGAGGCCGTCGTAAGTGCGATCAAGGAGAAAAAGTTGCCGCGCCTTATTTCGCATCGCCGGGCCTTCTGAGCTGGGCCATGAGCCGCCCGTTGTTGTATGCATCACTCTAATGTTATAAACTTTTTTTTTTGGCGTCGCCGTTGGTCAAGCTTGGCGCAGGCGCGCCTCTGATTCAGTCGCCATGGGAGGGGGAAATATTGCTTTCAGAAAGTCGCCATTGCTCATGAATCACAGCATTATTGTCCCCTCGTGAACTCCTCATCGAGTAAATAAAATACTAGGCGTGATAGGGTTCTTTTACTTAGGAGGGATATTATTTATGTATATACTATGTAAGGGATTTCACCTAATTTTAAGTCGCTTAGCTGCTTACTAAGGTAGAATTACCTGAGGACAACATCTGAGTTCCCAGCAAAAATCTGGCAAAAGCTGACTTATGTGAGAAAGGAACAGGAGCTAAGTGTGAGAGGCACGTGATACCAACACTCCAGCTGCATGTCTCCGCTACACGCGTATGCAAATTAATTTCTGTCGCGTTTGCAACGCAAGGCCATTCCTGCACTTGAAATCATGGCCCATGTCTTGCATTTGTGTGTATGGACGAGACCACAAGCCGACGCGAGATGGGCGCTGCGGCAAGGGCGGATTGATGCTGCTCGTATTAATTCTGCTGCTGCTTCACGCTAAGCTCGGCCAGATCTTCACGCTAAGGACCAAAAAACCGTCAGATGATGTTGCTTGACCCGCATGAGCTTGATTTGAGCAAGCTGGCTCTCCGGGACGAGCCATCAGCCGCTTTGTATCAGCAGGGTTGGCCATGACCCCAATCACTCGCAGTACCAGCTCCGTACATCACTGTAAGGTGGAGCGAATACTGCGCACACTGTACTGTATATACTGTGACTAGTGTGCCGACTGTGCATACTGCGCATGCTGTGGCTGACAATCGACCGAAACCACCACTCGGTACCATCACTTTGATATGAGCGCGACCCTTCTGATGGAGTACCGAAGATTTTGGAACCAATTTTTCGAATGGACTTGCCTTCTCCGTGCAGCAGATTCAGATTCGCGTCAGATCAGTGTGCTGACAAAACTTTGGTGGCACAGACAGGGAATGCATGTGTCGGCATGCGGCGACGGCCTAGTTCCGACGCTGCCTGATTATAGCCATCCAAGCCAATAGCACAGTACTTGGACATCAGAAGCCTTCAATGGCCGTCATCAATGGAGAAGACTAGACGGCTGAATCCCATGTCTCATAATCCCGAAAGATACCACAGTCGGAGGGAGTATCTGCATCACCGGACGCCTGTCGGCCGTGACAGATGCGTGTGGTCGTCGATCAAATGGTCACTTCTGGTCCTGATTGGCTGAGCAAGCCTGAAATCTCAACAGATAGTTTCCGTGACCCGGGGCATGCATGATGTCTTGGAGGAGGAGGAGAGGGGCAGGTAGACTAGTTGCAGGCAGACTGAGCGTATTGCGGATGCCACGACTCTTTGTTGGCTGTGCTGCTCTCTTCTGAGCGCATACGTAATAATGTCGTGATTCTCGCCTGGTTCAGCTGGGGTAAGCGAGCTCTCGTCGATACAGAATCAGGCAAGTGCAAATGTCAAATCCTGATCAATGGTGATACGTACACGCTGTAATGCCACGCCCCCAATCATGAATGGCGTTGGTCTTGAATGACGTCAAAGGTCAAAGAAGCGGCCACGTCGCCCACTGTAGAATGATGGAGCTGAGGGCAGATGGCAGAGTCATCTAAAAATGTTTGGCGGTCAAAGAGCATAGCCAACGTTGACCGATGCCACTACAAAGACTTGCTCAGGTTTTCAATGAGCACATGACCAAGGGGAGGAACATGTTTTGGACAACGGAGGAGTGGATCTAGTTAATCCCCCTATTTTTTTTCTTCGCGTCCAAAAGCAGTAATTCGACGGAAGCTTACAGTAGCCACCCGCCAAACTAGAGATAAGAGCCACCAAAAAAAAGGAAAAAAAAAAGGGTTATGTCGGGCCGACGGCAAATGTCTGGTAACCGCTGCTTCCTCCACCTACTGAGTCGCGTGAGGTCCTTTTTTTTTTCTTCCCGTTTCCCAACTCACCGTCTTACTTCGCGGAACCTCGAAGTCTCGGCTTCCTCCTCCCTCCGTCCTCTATGGTCTCGTGCGGCGGCTTTTCTGTCTGAGACCCCTCCCCGTAGCATCGATCCCCCGTAACATCGATCCCGGGGCATGGGCTCGCTCGTTCATTTGCTCCACGCGGCCAGAAAGTAAGATGCAAAACGTCGCGGAGAGGGGGGTTGCATGCACACTACCCAATACTACCTACCTCGCCTAGTCAAACCTGGAGGTAATCGTGGAGAAGGAAAAGAGTTGATCTAAGCCGGGGGCACGTGGATAAATACCCCGGATTTTCCAGTGCTTGATGTTCTTGCTTTTCCTCGTCAAGCAGAGCTGTCATTTTATTATTGTGCTTTCGAGCCTTAGCAGACCCTCATTTTCTCTATTTTCCTCGCTACATTGGCAGTCCGTTGCTCGCTGCCTTTGACGGGCAACGGCGCATCCTCGAAATCCGCCATGGATTCATCGCCAAAGCTATCTCAGACTCAGGTTGAGGATGTCTCGGTTCCCAACGAGTCCGATGCCAAGCATGCCACCGATTTGGAGCACTCGCTCACCTTGCGTGACAGCTTCAAGCTGTATCCCAAGGCCATCGGTTTCTCCCTCTTGTTCTCCACAGCTATTATAATGGAGGGATACGATCTTTCCCTCTTGGGAAGCTTCTACGGCTACGACGCGTAAGTCTTCTCCTTGGCAAAGGCGACGAGGAGGGTCAGAGGCGAGCTCCGAAGATTTTCTGACCAACCAAATTGTAGATTCAAGAACAAGTTCGGCGACCAGACGGACAGTCACGGCCGAAAGATTATATCTGCCGATTGGCAGACATACATCCAAGTCGGCGGCCAGTGCGGCCAGATCATTGGTCTTTACCTGAATGGCTGGATATCCGATGCCTTTGGCTACAAGAAGACGATGACGGCTTCCCAGCTCCTCATGATCAGCCTAATCTTCTTCCCATTCTTCGCACCAAATCTCCCAACACTCCTTGCTGGTAACATCCTCCTTGGCATTCCGTGGGGTGTCTTCCAGACCATCACGCTCGCCTATGCCTCTGATATCGCACCCGTCGTTCTGAGGCCGTACTTGACTGCGTATGTGAACCTCTGTTGGGTCTTTGGCCAGCTCATCGCTGCCGGGGTGCTTCGTGGCTTCAGCGCCATGGGCGGGGACTGGTCATACCGCATTCCCTTTGCTTTGCAGTGGACGTGGCCGCCGCTCATCATCATCGGCACCTTGTTTGCCCCCGAATCTCCCTGGTGGCTCGTTAGGAAGGAGAGGTACCATGATGCCAAGAAGGCCATTTTGCGACTCACCTCCAAATGTAGCATACCCTTCGACGCGGACGCTCAGGTGGCCATGCTCAAGGCCACCAACGAGCTTGAGCAGCAACACTCTGCCGGCACAAACTACCAGCATTGTTTCATGCGCAGCGACTTGTACCGGACAGAAATCGCATCCATCAGCTACACGGCCCAGGCGCTGTGCGGCAGCGTCCTCATGGGATACTCGGTCCAGTTCTATCTCGAAGCAGGGCTATCGCCTGAGCGATCTCTGGACTTTAACATCTTGCAATACTCAGCTGGTGCCATCGGAGTCATACTTTCTTGGTTTTGGATGTCTCGCGTGGGACGACGCACAATCTACCTCGCCGGTGTGGGCTCGCTCTTCGTCATCCTCGTCATTGTCGGAGCTCTCGGCTTCGTGAACCAGTCAAATACGGGAGCAAGCTGGGCCATAGGCAGCCTCTTGATCTTCTATACATTTGTGTACGACATGGCCGTCGGACCCATTTGCTATACCATTGTGGCCGAGATACCTTCAACCCGTCTCAAGGCCAAGACGATTGTTCTCGCCAGAAACTTCAACAACATGGCCAGCTTAGTCAACAACATCTTGATGCCTCGCATGCTGGGTCGGAACTCGTGGAACTGGGGTGCCAAGACGGGCCTGTTCTGGGCTGGCTGGTGCCTGGTGATCCTCGCCTGGGCGTACTTTCGACTACCCGAGGCCAAGGGCCGGACGTACGGAGAGCTCGATATTCTCTTCGAGAGTGGAGTCAGTGCTCGTAAGTTCTCGAGCACGAGAGTGGACCAGTTCCCGACAAGCGGTCGGGAGGTTGAAAAGGCCGAAGCGAGCACATTTGAGTAGAGTGGAAATTAGACGTGCAGAATCATATTGCAGAATGTCATTCAGCGACACGGATGTTTCGGGCTGGCGTCATGGAACTCTCGTTGGTAATCGGAAAAAGTCAAGAAGTAGATTTAGAGGGACGGCGCACGCGTATACTTGACTTCAATCCATGCATCATTCTCCATGCGCCTCATGTTCCGGAGCAACTCGACTCATGATCTTGCCCAAAAAAAAGCACACTCCATCCACCTCCACCATACACACACGGTAGGTAATATTTTCTTCAATAGCCACAATACCACAGCGATCGTCGTGTGGTCGCCACCGGCGTTCCATCCAGCATACATGTACAGTAGACGAACGCGGTCGCCGTAATGACACAGGCCAGCTCACAAATCATGTTCCCCGAATCGTTGCCCATCAGCAACCAAAGAGTCAAACATCCCGGTCTACCACTCTGCTTTTGTACAGCTCCATAGCCCTGACGGCAACCCAGGCCGCAGCCACAACAGTCACGGCAAGACGGACCTCCCTGGCGAAATGAACGGCGGCGGGCGAAAACAGCAAGTTGTGGGTGTGGGTGATGGCTCCTGAGTGCTGTGCTTGGAGCATGAATTGTTCCATTACAGCAAACGTTCGTTTTGCAGCAATTTGGAGCGAGAGAAAATCAGGAGGAAAGAAGGGTTTTTTTTTTGGGGGAGGGGATGATTCACGAATGAGAGGGAGGGTTCGGCGATCAATGGAGAATTGGACGATTGGGAGACCCGCTTTGGCTGAAGTTGAAGAGACGTAGGGTAGGTAGGTGGGTATTTCTACTGCTTGCAGGAATTTTGATACCAAATTAATTCTGGACTCTCACACTGCTGTCGCTCACACTGCTGTCGCTCGGCTCGGCGCCGTTGGATGCTGGCTGCTTTGTGGCCACGATATTTTTTGAACGAGGCCGTGCTCGAATGGACAAACAAGCACCGTCGATCGGAGAGACGCCGAGTGTCGCTGTCCAAGTCGAACGATTTTCGCCTTGAATGTGGGCTGCCCCGTGGAATCGACCTAGGGCAAGACAAACATCAGAACGACAAAACTGTCGCGGCGACTAGAAGCCCATTGTTGGAGACGCAGCGCCCCGAGACGCGATCAACGAGAGAGCTCCGCCGTGAGATGAATACAATCTGGTCCCGCCGTTAAAATTGGCAAAGTAAAAGCCAATTGGAGCCGCGTCGTTCCCGGAAGAGGGATCGATTCCCAGAGCATATTGTCAGTTGAGCATGCAGTTCGAAGAAGCACCACCGCTGACGCCGCAACCGAGAGCAAATGCCACGACGGCAGAGAAGGTGAACCATGTCTGTCCAAAGACGTATGCGAATTGGCCAAGTCAAGGTCGATAAGAAGTTTCTGGAAGCAAATGAGCCATAAGCCAAGTACAGGTTCTGAAACATGCACGTGTTTTGATGATCCAGCCGTCATTGTCCATGGCTGCGACACATCTGGAACCCGACCCAGGCAGATTGCGAGACATATCCATCGAGGAGCGTGAAGAGGTCGATGTCGAAAGACATGATGGCAAAGCCAAAGAGTCGGAGAAGCTTGTGACGCCCAGTCTTGATCGCCAGCCCCCAGCAGAACCTGGACTCTAGGGGAGGCAGTCCCAATCTCGAGGACAGCCTGAAAGTAGACTGGGAGCAAATGTGGCATGAGGCAGGTCAGCAGCCCGCCTAGGGAACGTGATGGTATACACGCAGAAGCACGGCTACCGAAAAGACGCTGCAGCCTTCTCGGCTTGCGACAAAGAAGCTCCAAATATGAAAAGACATGATGTCGACAGCACCAAGCGTCACCGATGTAGCGAGACGCGGTAGGGTTAGGATGGGCCACGACTCGAGGGCGCGGCCCATGAAAAAGCAACGAAAATCGCAGCGACCGAAGCCATGAGGGCGCAATCTTCATGCATCAAAAGTGGTGCATATCTCAGCGCACCAATCACCCGGCTACTCATAAATTAACACAAATAAAATTACAATCAGCAGTCAAAGGGGCGAAGAGTCCAGATACAGGGCGCAGGAATGACCTGCAGACAATTGCCCCCAACACCACACGGCGCGGTGCCTGCGCCCCCCTCCAGGTTCCCCATCAACTATCCTTCCTGGGATCTGACTCGTGGACGGCAATCAAGGCATGGAACCCCGACTGAGCTGCGTGCCGGACCGACGAGACGGTTCTGTTTTTTTTTTCTTTTGTGGCTTCTTCTCTTGTATCTAAGCGGGACGCTTCTAGAATTCTTCCTCAGCTTCTTTGGTGAAAAAAAAGAAAAAAAAAAAAAAAGAAACGAAAGACAACAAGGAGGATTCAAAGGTGACCATAAACCTACTTGGAAGCAGCAGATTATCCTCTCACCTCCCGAGCACTCGACCCTGCCGCACTGCTTCACGCCAAGTCGCCCATCAGGCCGCTGATCGAGGCTATTCGCATAAAGAACATTGTTCATCATGGCAATGGAGCTGGTTCCGACCCAGGGCCCGTCACACGTGTAGCTGACGGCGCACAGCTCGTCGCCCCTCTTGGCAAAGGTGTGCAGGAAGCGGTCGATAACATTTTTTTCGTGGCCGAGCGGCTCCGGGTCTTTGGGCTGCTGACATCCCGGGGCAGAGCAGGTGTCCGTGTCGGTGTTATTGTCGACGCGGATCGCGCCAAGAGTCTCCTCCTCCCACAAGCTCGGTCGCGCGTCGGTGCTTTGAACCTGCCCGTTGGCTTGGACAGGTGCAGGTGTGGTGGCCTGGCGTCGTGTGCAAAGGGGGAAGGGGGGGTTTCTCTCGTCATTAGTTTTGCGGGGGGGGGGGGGGGGGGAAAGGCCAGGACATGTAGACGAACCTGGGCGAGGAAATCATGGCGATGAAGCGAAAGAAGGAGAATGACGGACAGGGTTCGGAAATACATGGTCACAACGAGGCGATTGGAAAACAAAAAGCTTTGTCTTTCTCTTGTGTCCTGGTGGCTTTTGTAGGATTTGAGGAAAAAGGCACTAACCTTTTTTTTTTCTTTGTCGTGGCATTGACTGGGATAATCCTTTTTGTGCTGCCGAGGTTTCTTTTTTTTTCCCCCTCTAATCTAGTACAGTATTCATCGATGCAAGCCCAGTGTGAAGAGAAAAAAAAAAGGAAATGACTCTCATCAACAAGATTTGGCTTGGCATACGTCTCCCAGGACCCTTGATGTTCCATTGCGCGGGTCCTGCCGTAACGCCGGGTTTCGTTGGTCCACAGGAACTGGCTGGCCCTATTGTGTACGTTGAGCCTTTCCCAAATTTCGCGGCGCGACTATCACCAATTGCCGTCTTATTAGCAAAAAGTAGATGGACCAGGGCTGCCTGCTCTACGAGGGCCTGTTGTCCAGACAAATGGGTGGATTCCCTTGGTTGCATCGGCAAGGATCCCGTTGTTTGCATCGTGAAACCTTGCGCGTAAAGCCGTCTTAGGTGACGTTGCCTCTCTTGAGGCAGATCCTTCTTAGCGCATACAGGGTCAGGCTCGGGATACGTGCATACTCTCGGCATCCTAGGTGATCTGGAATATACGCTGAAGCATGCGCCATCTTTGGCTTTGCTCTCCGTACGCTGCACCGGTTTTGTTATGTATTTAGCGTCCAGAAGCATCTGTGGGGGGGGG
>JMQE01001698.1:0-13469 GCA_000731825.1 Hypocrella siamensis | reverse complement strand
GGGGGTGGGGGGGAATGGAGGAAGAAGGAAGAAGGAGAAAACAGTCTTGTTCACACCGGGCTGATCATCACTCCTGGCTCACGGTTTGCTGTGGGAGAAAATTAATTTTGTTTGTGTTAGCCACGTATTGCATTCAAAACTATTGGGTTGGTGCTGTCTTGTTTTGCTTTTAACACACGACAAGACAAGACCAAATAAAACGCGACTTACCACCAGCCAGTCCATGCCTTCGCTGATGCCGCTGCCGTCAACGGCCGAGCATGCCATTATGCTCCAGTTGCGATCCCGCAGCTCGCCCAGACGCAGGGCCTCTGAAATCTCCCCTGCCCCTTTAGCGCCTGGTTGATCTTGCTTGTTGGCAAAGACGAGCAAGGCCGCGTCTTTGAGCTCTTCCTCGTTGAGCATGGCCGCGAGTTCCTCGGCGGCGGTCTGTAATCGTTCAATGTCGGTTGAGTCGACGACGAAGATGACGGCAGCCGTGTTGGCATAGTAGCATCGCCAGTACGGGCGAATGCTCGTCTGACCACCCAAGTCCTGTGCAGTTGAACTAAGTGTTAACAACAAGAGGCAGCTTTCGCAATGGCGTCGCGCGTCGCCACTTTCTCGAGGGGAGCGGGGTTTGGCTTTCGTGCGTACCCAGACATTAAAGTTGAGGTTTTTGTATGTTACCGACTCGACGTTGAACCCGATGGTGGGTATTGTGGTGACAACCTCGCCAATCTGTTGTTGCGCAAGCAGTGTAAGTAAGCGCATTGCCGAGGGGAGCTGGGCCTTGTCTCTTGCTCCTTTTTCTCCTCCCTTCACCCGTCTTCTTTCTTGTCCGCCGTCACTCACCTTGAGTCTGTACAGCAGAGTCGTTTTGCCTGCATTGTCCTGTTGGGCATCATTCGCGTTAGCAATGTCCGGGCCCATTCAAGTCGGACTAGAGGCCGTCGTCACCCACGAGTCCCAGAATCAATATTCGAATCTCCTTCTTTGCCCATAGCAAGCTCGAGAGCCATGAAATTTGCGCACCCATTGTGTCTCATGCGAAAATGTCGCCGTTGTGCAGGGCAGTGGGCACGACGTTGCGTTTCTCCGTGCGATGTCGTGCCGAGGGCTTGGCCAGGGATCAGCGGCGCCTGGTCAGCGACCAAACACGTGAAGCCAGGCTGGGCGGGCAGGAATGAGGTTGTGCAAGTGCCGACGCGGATGGTGTGTGAATGCCCGACACAAGACACTGGAAAGCAGTGAGGAAGAGAAGGAAGTGTTGGCGAAGTTGATCGAGGAGTAGAAGCAAACGCTTACAGCTCCCGAAGCAACCCACCCCTATTCTGGGACCTTCTTTGCCGTCCAGCCCAGGCTTTCCGCGGCCAGGGATTGACCGCTTGGGCTCGTCGAATCTTGGCTCCTGCCGTTCCGTGGAGATCCGATTAGTCACCGGCCGTGATTCGCTGGTCGATCCCCGTGCCGTTGGGCTTTAGTCAGCGCGGTATCCGGTCATGTGACTCGGCAAATGCCACTGTGGCAGGCTAGCCACGCTCACTTGGTGCGGCTAGGGCTCTACGCCCTCTTGGTGCGGGTCCGAAAACCTCTCCCACTTCGACTCGCTCCTCATTTTCTACCATCTTACGACGACTCGACACGCAAAATCAACCAAGATGCCGGTATGTCTTTCGCGCCGCGGCCGTTCCATGACTGTTCTCTTCTATCAAGAGGAGTCGCTTTCGCGAGACAAAATCAGAAACGGGACGGACAACATGTCTCGTTCTTGAAGAGTCATGCATGACCAAGGCTGCCAACTCGTCTTCAGAACATTATGGACTGACTTCATCCCACCAGAGCCACAAGTCTTTCCGAACCAAGCAGAAGCTTGCCAAGGCGCAGAAGCAAAATCGCCCCGTGCCGCAATGGATCAGGCTTCGAACCAATAACTCTGTCCGGTACGTGCATCATCCTATTGTTCCTTTCCCATGGCGAAAGCGACCGTCATCTTCGGGGCAGGAGGCATGGATCGTTGCTCCTTTTCTTTTTTCCGTTTGTGATTGGGATCAGTCGAGTATTCTCGACATGCTAACATCGGCACAGCTACAACGCTAAGAGACGGCACTGGAGAAAGACTCGCCTGGGTATCTAAGCCAAGTGCTACCGATTGTTTCCTCAACCTCTGCGCTCAGCCAAGGCGCTTTCATCAAAGGACAAAGGTCTGTCAGATGGCATATGGCATATGGAGGTCTTGCACTGGTTCAATCGCTCTTGGTGAATGGGCTCACATGTCGCCAAAGAATGGCAGGGGAGGAGGGCCGGTTTATGACTTGTCACTAGAAACGTGATGCCGATTCGGAATAGCAACCGCGATACGCTACTATAAGTTTACTTGTCAAGGAGTTTGTTCCAAGACGTCAAAAGACTCAATTTCGGTGCAAATCTCCTTCATCACACGTCCATGTTCATCGAACATATTTCTCACTCATCTCGTTGACAGCATAGCATGTTGACGTTAAGGAATGGCATTGGGCCGAACGTCTCGTTCCAAGCAATGTGCACACTCCATACGCGAAGCACCCTAAAAAGACAAAAAAACAAAATGAATGCGTGACTGCGGCCGCCTGAACCTCTGATTGCCGACCCTAGCAGTCGTTTGAGACGGCGCAAGATAGGGCTTGGACGGCGACCATCCTGCAAAAGACATAATGATGCGTGGCTCGTCCCTCGTTAATGAAAATTGAATTCAAGCTCCCTCTACTCTCTTCAGACAAATCTGACTCGGCACCAGTAACGCCCCGACTGTATGGTCACGTAAATCTCGAGAAAACCTCGAGGAAGCCACTTCCGATCCATATGAAAAAGGGACGACGTGACGTCCATGTGGCTTGTGCACTTTGCGAGCCAAAATTTATCGGTCCTCTGCCCATTCGTTTTCCCGACGAATCTGCTCCTCTTCTTCGGGCGTGAAGTCGTTGGTGATGTTGAACGTCTTGCGGATCTCCTCAGGCGATTTACCCTTGATCATATTAGCAACAGTCTTGCAGCCGACATCGAGCAGAGGTTTGATGTCGAGATAGTTGGCGGCCTGACGATGAAGAGTTAGTCTCGGGAGGTTTTCAAACTTCTGGAATCTTCAGAGTCGGGGTAGAGCAGATTGCCGGCGAAGATGTTCCAGGTGGGGAGAAGAGCTTACGAGAATGATTTCAAACAGCATCTCTTGGTCGACCTGCATGAATTTTTGGTCCCATTCTTCGATCTCCGTTGTTCGTCGGCGACCATCAGTGTCTTCGTCGGGGTTCGAAGGAGGGTCATTTCGATGGTACTCGCACCATTCGATAACCTTGCGGAGAACGGCTTCATTGACCTGGTGAAGAGTGTGAGCTGATGCGTTGCGAGGGTCAAGACCAGCGATGGCAGCAGGCTTTCAGACTTACATTGGGAATAGGGATGGGATTGTTCTGGGAGATCAGCTCGCCACCAATGTCCTCAAGCATATTCTTGATGAGCAGAGATCGTTCGGCGACGGCGCGATCTACGAATACGTTGGAGAAGATGCGTCAGAGAAACCTCCCACCTGGGACCAAGATACGGATGGGAGATGATGAGGCAGCGACAGACTCACCGACTTCAAGGATAGCGCTGTCGTTGGACGCCAGCCAAAGTTTCTGGGCCTTTGGTTCAGCCATAGCAGATAATTCGGCTTATAATACAAGATTTGTTGATGAATAATTGAAGGCGAATATGATGCGGCGGGTGGACTCGAAGCTGCTGCTCCCTGTGAGATGATGAAACTGGGTTGCGTTGACCTTGAACGCGTTTAGAGAGAAGACTCTGCTCATCAGGGACGTAGTGTAGTGAATGGACGACCTCCCTGCGGGGTTTGAGTGGAGCCCAGTGCGTGTGCAGCAGCTTTTGACTTGTGAATGTTGCTTACTGAAGGTCACACTGGTGAAAAACCTGAAAGTGAAAGCAATGGGGAAAGGGGGGAAGGAGAAGACGGCCTGCTCTATGCAACCAGACTCCACGTGATGCGCATCCAAGGGGAAAAATTCAAAAAACTTTTATTCATTGCCGAAAAGGTTAGAACAGGCAAAGAAAGTTTTGACACGTAGAGTGTTTGAGTCTATTTACCGTGCGCTCGCAGTGCGGAGGCAGGCAGCTGTGGGTCTCGCCAGCTGTCATCAAGCCGCGTGCACCGTCCGTACCTGGTACTATAGTATGTGTGTCACCGGCGGCCGCTTAAAGGTGGCGTTTATAAAAATTTCCATCATTAACATGGAACGGAAACTTTGCAAACGCTGAGAAGGGATGAGGACGAGGCGTCCCGAATCTTATCTTATTTGCCTACAATGTACGAAAGTACATCTCAATACACAGTACCTACGGTATGTATGCATGTACCCACGTGTATTTATTCATTTTAAGTTTTTTTTGTGACCATAATATAATACGCAAGGCACCAGATAAAGGATAAAATTAATGAGTTTTTTAGTTATTTTCCGCTATACTTAGCGGTTATAAATTAATATTCAATCATAAATAATAATAGGTAATAATGGGTATCTGTGTAAAACTTTTTTCCCGGCGAATAGTCACGCCGAAACTTTGTTTTGGATAATGACATAGTCCGCAACCCATAATCCCGTCACACCCCGCATCGCACACATACTTGAGCGTACGGTTATCAGCTGCAACTTGCAACCTGATATCAGGGCTGACAGGGCCTTACGATACCGAAGAAGAATAAGAAACCAACCTCGGGGAGGTCCGAAATGCGGGCGGCAGCCGGGATCAATGCCAAGGACAAGGCAGACACTAGCAATGCCATGGGCATGGGTCGTACTCTTACAAAGAAGCAGAAAAAAGTGGCCGATTTCGCCCACATATAAAGGATAACAAAGGGTTAATAGCTATGAATGTCAATTAATGTAATGTCAAGCCTTTTAGACTCGTGCCCAGGAGGGGTGCCCATGTGTATACTGTACCTAGTATGCAAGTACCTCTAGTACCTAGTAGGTAGGTGTTTCTTCGTCTCCCTTTGTCCATAGATCAACGTGAGGCAACAACGCGGCAACTCAAGTGGGCATCTTGGGTGGGTTGCCAAGCAGCCGGGCAGAGGCCCCGACGAGACAAAAACCCCTGAGCTCCCATTCCCCCATTCCAGCTGGAGCTTAGCGGCGGTTCAGCCCTTGACAGCGACCAGGGCAAAACAGGCCTGGACAGGCATGTCTGGCCTCTGGCCTTGTCTTCAGCTCTGCGGCTGCTAGCTACAACATTCTTTCCTATTCTTCTCGTGCCCTTTACTATATGTACTTTTTTTTTCTTTCCGTTCCTTTCCCGACCTCGATTTCCGCCTCATCTCCAACCACAAAAACTGCCATCGCGAGCGCTTCTGGAAGCGTTCGGCGTTCGGGCTGCATCCATCTAGGCTTGCTATGCTATCGGCGGCGGCGCCTTCCTGTTGACGAACCATGTGGCGGCGGACCTATCTGCTGCTTGTCTTCATCCGGCTGTGGTTTGCCCTTTCGCCCAGCTACCTGCATCCAGATGAGAACTTTCAAGGTCCCGAGGTTATTGCTGGTTTGTCCCACTTGCCTGATGCAGTGATGCAGTGCTCGCCGTGTGCTTGGCGCATCATCGTGCCCACGACTCTCTGAAAAGGCCTTCGTGCTAATGGACGGGACCAATTATCTCGAAATGCAGGCCAAATCTTCAGCTATCCCGTCCGCAGGACTTGGGAGTTCACCAGCGAGCATCCGATCCGAAGCGTCTTTCCGCTATGGCCTGTTTACGGCCTGCCCATGCTGCTCCTGCGATGGCTGTGGATCGGAAACGGGCAAGACGGCGAGATTCCCCCCATCGCCGTCTTCTGGGCCTTGCGGGTGCTCATGTTCCTCATCAGCTTCGTCCTGGAGGACTGGGCTCTCCACGAACTCATCCACTCCCCCAAGGCCCGACGTCTCGCCGTCCTCTTGGTCGCCTCATCCTATGTGACATGGACTTATCAAACACACACCTTCTCCAATTCTATCGAGACCTTGGTTGTGGCATGGAGCTTGGTTCTCATCCAGCGCATCGTCGACGCTCGTGTATGTAGTACTTCTTCTCGGCGCATTTGCAAACCCTCCTCTTGTTGTCAGCCGACTACTAACTCGTTGGCCATACTGCAGCAACCGTCTTCGCTCTTGTCGTCCACGGCGCTTGGAGTCGTCGCCGTCTTTGGCGTATTCAACCGCGTTACCTTTCCAGCCTTCCTAGCAATACCTGGTCTGCGTTTGATACCGCATTTCCTTAAAAGGCTGGTCTCGTCTCCCTGCAACCTGAGAAAAAAGGTCCATTCGGTCAATCGAAACGCGCTGCTAACTCTTGAGCTCAGACCTTTTTCTTTCGCAGCTCTAATCTTGGCTGCCTTGGTCACTACCATGATAGCCATTGCGCTAGATACAGCATTCTACTCATCCGAGCCTGTCACTTGGACTGACTTGATTCAGAGACCGACCATTACCCCCGTCAACTTCTTCATGTACAACTCGGATACAGCCAACCTTGCCCAACACGGGATGCATCCGTGGTATCAGCACCTAGCTGCGAATCTCCCACAGCTGCTTGGCCCGGCAACTCTTCTTCTCTTCACCAAGCCTCACTTGTCGCTGAGGCTCTACTCGGCAATGTCGGGTCTTTTTGTGTTGTCATTGTTTCCTCATCAAGAAGCACGCTTTCTTTTACCCACCGTCCCGCTCATTCTCTCATCGATTGAGCTGCCCAGGAACAAGACGACACTGCGGATTTGGGCCAGTGCCTGGGTTTCGTTCAATTTGTTCTTTGGCGTGCTGATGGGCGTCTATCATCAGGGTGGCGTCGTGCCTGGTCAGGTCTTCATGAGCAATCAGCCAGATGCAACCCACGCCATTTGGTGGAAGACGTATACACCTCCCATCTGGCTGCTGAATGGGAAGAATGAAGTTTTGCAGACCAAGGACGTCATGGGCCTAAAGGGCGTCGCCCTGCTCGAGCAACTCAACAAAATCGCCACTTGCGACGCGCCAGCTGATCGAAGGAACCAAGAATACTTGAAAGAAAAGAATGGGACATATCTCATAGCGCCAGCTTCTGCCACTTGGCTCGATCCCTACCTGCAGAACAAGGGACTGCAAGGACTGCGATTTCGGGAAGTGTGGCGTTACAGGAAACACTTGAACCTGGACGATCTCGACTTTGGCGATGACGGGGTCTGGAACACCCTCTCTCGAGTGATTGGTCGTCGGGGGTTGATCGCCTGGAGAGTGACCAAAAGCTGTCTTAATTGATGACGGGACCCGCCGATAAAGCTGGTAGATTTTGGACAAGAAATTTCGAATGACATATACCCAATGCTTTACATTTCAAACCTTTTGCATTTGCAAAATGTCTTGCT
Organism: Hypocrella siamensis; assembly: GCA_000731825.1. Taxonomy (NCBI): domain Eukaryota; kingdom Fungi; phylum Ascomycota; class Sordariomycetes; order Hypocreales; family Clavicipitaceae; genus Hypocrella; species Hypocrella siamensis. Next base: position 6,088 of record JMQE01001698.1, on the reverse strand, counting down.
TCGGAGAGGGAGAAAACCCTTTGTTTTATAAAAGAGAGTCGTAGTATAAGGTGAGAAGGGCGGCAGAGGGGAGGGATATGCTGGCTCATTCGGGCAATGTAACGGGGGGAGGAAGAGCGTTGAGAGAATGGGTCATTCACGAAAGACAGCTTTCATTTCGTCGCGACAACTCGATATCGATTGATGAGAACTATTCTGGTCTGGCTCACGTGTCCTGGTCAAGATGCAGACCGTCAAGCCTCAAATTGAGCTGCTTCCCACGACGCAACAGTCTGCTTAGTAGAGACGCTTTGGTGGGGACATAGAGGCCTTGATGGTCAGGCTGCCAACGTTCTGCCAGCCCTTCTTCAGGAGGGAGACGAGGTAGTTGATGGCCAGCATGATGTTACCAATCAACTGCTCCTGCTCCATACCAACATTTCCGACGGCGACACCCATGCAGAGAACCTTTTTGAGCTGGAACTTGATGGTTGATTTGACCTCGTTGATCTTGCCGGTGAGGTCATCGGAGTGGGAGACGGGCGCAGGGAATTTGCCAGCTGCACGAATCAGAGGATGTCAGTCGTCAATTGATATGACAGGGGTGGTTGGTCCCAGGGAGGGAAGGAAACCAAAAAAAAAGCAAGAGAAAAAGAATATTGTCAATGGGAACTCATGCTGACCTTTGGACAAACCGGGACCCAAGAGACGAGGAATCTGTCTGAGGAGGGCTTCAGAGGCGATGAAAGCGTCGTACTTGCGAGCCAACTTCTTGATGAGCTTCTTGTTCTTGTTGAGCTTCTTCAAATCATCGGCCGACATGGCGTCGACACCGCCGTGCTTGGCGCGGTCCAGATCGTGCTGGTCACCCAGAATGCAGATGGACATGTTGGGACGAGGAATCGAAGGCAACTTGATGGTACCGGAGAAACGCTTGTCACGCTGAGGGTCATAGTTCTTGAGGCCGATCTGGAGCTCTACGGTCTCAAGGAAATTACGCTTCTTAGTCTCGTTGGAGTACTCCAAGAGCTCGGCGACTTGCGTCCGGACATTGGCTGCATTCATCAACTGTTAGCAACGGTTGGCAGGATCGTCGCGAGAGGCGTTTCTTTTTTTTTTTGGGGGGGGGTTTCTAAGCCGCAGGCCGCTTCCGCTCGTATGTTGCCTGGTAACAAATCGAGTTGATATCTTTTGCTTACCGACTGTGATTTTGGACATTGTGACAGTCTCCCAATAGAATCAACGGTATCTAATGGTGATCTGGACGGTAATGTTGCCGGTAGGAGAAGATTTCACAGAACAAAAGAGGGCTTGGGAATTTTCCAGGATTTTGAGAATGTGGGGGGATTCGCCGAAGAGTCAATTGAGTTGGTGGGGCGTGCGAGAGGGCATCTTGTGTCACGTGATTAGTCACGTGTAATCATCGAAATTTGAAAAAGCCCAGTGCATTCCCGATGCGGTATACAGGATCCTTCGTCTCTAAAAAGAAAAAAGAAAAGAAAAATCCTCTGTTCTTCTTTTCAAGGCCGTCAAACTGGGCAAGTTATGCCCGTGGCTTCGTTGAGATGTTGATAATGATGGCGTTGTTGAGTCGAGACAATCTTAAGTTGAAAATGCTTTGACAAGTTGTCGCCGCAACACCATTTTGAATTTCTGCCCATTCCACACTTGGCCAACTTGAGAGATGATGAGCTCTGAGCCCCCCACTGAGGCTACTGAGCTACTTTCAAGTCCGGTTGACTTGGTCAAATGGCTGGAGAAGCAAGACGTAGAAGCAAGTAAAAGGTGAGAGAGATTTCAGGCACGCGCTGCGCCATCATGACGAGCATCTCACTCACGCAGGTGATATAGCTACCTGAAGTCACTCCTTGCAAAGCTTCTTCAGGACGCGGCGCAACCAAAATCGGTCTCGGGACACGCTTGCGTGAGGCTATGTGGTCTTGTCGATCAGAGTTCGAGGTCCAGCGCACCGCATCTGAAGCAATGGGCCTTGTCGCGGCATGTAACGCTTCAGTTATTCAATTTCTACATGGAATGGAATGAGTCGGACAATCATCGCTCCATGAAGTTGGTGCTGGACCTTGTTTCTCAATCTATACTGAAGAACCCTGACCGAGAGGAATCTTGGCATGTCAAGCAATGTGTTCTGGACAGCCTGGTCTCTATTGTAATCGGTCATTCGACGAAACCCGCGGCCAAATCTGCGATTCACACCCTCGATCAGTTCATTTCCAAGAGGATCGTCACGCTGGATCATCTAAAGTCGACGTATCTGTCGTTTCGACCGGATGTCAGTACCCAAGACGACGTACTTGTATGGAGGCATTTCACGGTCCATCTCTTGCATTGGATGCGCATGCATTTTGTTTGTCCCAGCGCCGGACGACTCGTTGTATCCATTTATCGCTGCTGGAGGTCTTCGGGACGGACAAAAGGCACTGTGCCGAGCGTCGAAGACTGGCACCAGTGGCTGCTACACTTCTTGGTCGAGGAGCCAGCCCTGCTTGAATCGATCAAGAACTACATTTTTCTGCCACTGTTCAAGGCTAATAGAAGTGAGGCCCTGGTTTACCTGAGGAGGATGAATGAGGGCCAGGCAGTCTCAGCGGTCAACAGCGACGGCATGGATGCTTCTGCTTTGATGCAGTTGGCTGCCCTGGAAACTGGCAAAAAAGTAGGTCTGGTTGAGGAACCAGGTGAGTGAATGGGCTTCAAATGTCATGAAGGGAGGAATGCAGGAAAAGTTTGACCAGATGCATTTTTTCCTAGCATTCGGCCTCACCCTTGAAGAAGGAGAAACAGACAAATCGTCGATACTCCTGCAGGACAAGGTTCTGGAGAAGGTCTTGTCGCATCCATCAAACCAAGTTCGATCTCTAGCTCTTTCCTTGCTCGTGACGTCACCGTCCACGACTCGTCCCTATTCACATGCAGCATTCGATCTGCTGAAGCAACACCTCTCCACCTTCTTCGCCGATCCGGACGCCAAGTTCAGGGTAGATGTGTCGGCCAAGACGAGAGACATGTTTAGGAGGTTGCGCGGCGCGATCCATGTCTTGAATCGCAGCATCCCTCGTGCTCGGGCCAAGGCTCAGAAAGCAAACAACAAAGCCGTTGCCTCGGACGGGCACATAAGCTCACAGCCTATCCTGTACCAGTCGAACCTGGTGCTTCTGCCCGAGAGCCAGCTGATGTCTTGTTTGGACTACCATGTCGAGTTCTTGCGCTGGTATGTTGCCTTTTTGTGCGGTGAGCTGACGCCCACCGCGTCATATCAGCGACACATTGCGTCCTTGAAAGCATTCATGTGTATAGTACGCCTGGAGGGTGAGGACACGAAACCCTGGGAGTCGCCCGACGACCAGAGACTGTTGTTTGATCTGTTCGACAGCAAGTGGGCACGGGCGCTGCTTGACCTGGTCATGGATCCTTTTGAAGATGTCAGGGAAATGGCGTCGACGGCACTGGCCAAGTGCTATTCCGACGGGAGATATCGGCGACTGAACCTGAGCGGAGGGGAGGAAAGCTGTCCCCCGGTCAGCGAGATTCGAGAACTGTCACGGCGTGCCAATGAGCTCGCTCGCCGGACTGCCAGAGCGGACCACTCAGATGGAGCGTCCAAGGCATCACAGCTCCTCTACAGATTCCTGGGAAGCGGGGACGAGAGGCTCAGGATGCTTTCCGGCATGGTTGGCGAGCTGAGGTCCAAGATTTCCAAGGCCGAGGGCGGCCTCGGTCAGGCCGTGCTCGGTGCACCGCTTCACGGGGACTTTGCGTCGCTGTGCCACGTCTGGCAGGTCGTGTCGGAGATGCAGCTATCCGCCGGAGAGCTTGAAACTGTGCAGAGTCTGCAGCTGGAGATTGTGTCGTGCTGCGAGCGAGCGTGGGAAGCTGTTCGGGACGTCTTGTGTGACGACTCGCCCGAGGGGCATCTCCCCGAGGAGCTGGAAGACGTCGACGGTCTCGACACTAAGGATCTGCTGAGCTTCAGCTTTAGAAGTGTTCACGAATCGAGGTGTGTCAGGTGAAGAAGAGGAAGTTCGCTGCATCGCGAAGGAGCCATGTCAAGTGCTGACGACGACGACGACGACGACGACGGGGCAGTAACCTTGCGCGGACCATGATTCTCAGCATCAGGAACAGAACGCGAAGAGATGCCATTGTGCCCTCGGAGCAGGTATTCGAGCGAATTGGAAACCTGACGTTTGCCCAGCTGGCCAGCCTGCGTCACCGAGGCGCCCTCACCACCGTGTCGTCGACCTTTGCGACGTGCTGCCAGCAGGCAAAACACTTGCGTTTCCAAGAGGGCGTCAAGGGCCCGTTGGATGCCTGGTACGAGGCAAGTACCATGAGGAGTCTCCCCTTTGAAAAAGACAGATAGCCAAGGGCAGAGAAGAAAAAAAAAGAATGAATGAATGAATGAAAGAAAGAAAGAAAGAAGAAAAGCTAAAGAGATTTGCTCGCAGGGGGCTATCGAAGCCATCTACTCGCAAAACTCGACGACCCGAAGATCCGCAGGCATACCCTCCATGATTACAGGAATCCTCGCGGCCAACGCGGCCCGGCCGTCATTTGATCAAGTCATGCGCAGGCTGATGGCCATCGCGTCCGAGCCAGCAGGGACGTCGGAAAGCAGGTTGCCGCAGGTCCACGCGTACAACTCGCTCAAGGACATCTTCAAAAACTCGCTGCTGGCGGCTCTCGGCAACAGGTCAGAGTCGTATCTGCCGCAGTGTCTGGAGATTGCCGCCGACGGGCTGCGATCCGGGGTGTGGGCGATCCGAAACTGCGGCCTCATCTTGCTCCGAAGCCTCATGGACAACCTGCTCGGCAACCACGAGAGCAAGGCTGCGATTGAGGCGGGCTGGGACGGGCGGGCGAGCCGAATTCACCATCACCGGTATCCCACGCTGCCCGCTGTCCTCGGGAGCCTCTTGCGGTCCGGAGCCGGACACGGCATCCTCGCCGGCTCGGCCGTCGAGTCTGTCTTTCCCGCGCTGGACATTATTCGTCGCGCTGGGCCGCCCGACCTTCTTCGCGACGAGATCCAGGCCCTCGTGGCGGCCTACTTGTCTAGCCCGGTCTGGCACCTTCGTGACATGGCCGCCCGCACGCTCTGCTCCTGTCTCCTTCACGAGAGATGGCTGGTCAGTGTCCGCGACGTCCTCGACAACGCCACGGCCGATCAATCGACGAGCAGGCAGAATCACATCCACGGAGCTCTCTTGACCATCAAGTTTGTTCTGGAGAGGTTGAATCATGTTGCTCCGCAGCACCTTTTCGGTAGGCTTAGCCATTCGTTCATCTTTCTCCATGCCCATTGCATGCGGCATGCAACTTGCAACAGCCACTGACTGGACTGCTGTCCGCGCAGCCCATCTTGCGCAATTCCATGGCTTTCTTGCCCAATCGAGAATCGATTTCGATTTCTCGCACTGCCCGTACATCATCGCGGCATACCTGGACGTGGTCAACACCACCTGGGCCATCCAAGCTGCCAATGATTTGCCCCTATCCGCATTCAACGTGTCCATGCCGGCTCACGTTGGATCCGGTCCGCTCATGATCCAAAAGGCCGTCCACGACGTCTACATGCTCTCAAGTAGCGAGCAGGAGCCGGGTCACCAGCTGCGTCGTCTCTTCGAAAGCCACCAAGTTGGCCTCGACGGCCTCACTGCAGCGCTCAGAGCTACGCCCAGAGTATGGAATCTCACCGCGTCTTCGCAGGACAGGCTCGTCGCCCTGGGTAACATGTTTGTCCATGTCTGCCTGGGAACTAGCTTTGCCGAAGCCCAGATCGCGTCCATGGAGAATTTGAACACGGTCCTGGACCTGCTTCTCGCGCAGGGCCGTTTCGACGGCATCCCGATCGACGACCTCGACGCCCTGTGGAAAGGCCTGGCTCGACGGCCCATGACACCTGCCCTCTCCAACGCAGTCATCTGCACGAGCGGACGCATCGTCGCGGCCGTCTACGGCGCCTCCCCTCCGTCATCCTCATCAGCGGCGAGCGTTGAAGGATGGGGCCAGATCATGACAGAGGCGGCTTTCGACGACAAGGTGAGGACCGAAAAGAGAAAAAAAATAAAAATAAAAACTCCTCCCCCCC
>JMQE01001697.1:0-13482 GCA_000731825.1 Hypocrella siamensis | reverse complement strand
CCCCACAAGCTGACTGTTGCCTTTCTCTTTGACATTTTTCGAGCTGCATTCCATATCGTTCGTGTCTTCGCTGGTTTGACCTGGGCAGCGCCACACTCAAAGTGACGACTGTCGATTCAGCCCAGTCGGCTAGACGGAACGACAACCACGCATGCGCAACTCGCGAGCTACGCGGCCGCGATTACGAATTGCGCAGACAAGCATGTGCATATGACGTGCAACACTTGACGCAGACTAGATCAATTTAAGCCTTTGAGTCCAAGTTGCCGTGCCCGACTGCAAGGCTTGTCAGATATGACTTATGGGGAACTCTAATAATCAACATTTTGCACGGACCGTTGATTGAATTGTGTTCATCTCAGAAATCAGTCTTCATCAGGTTCGTCCTGGGCCCCTCCTTCCTCAAAGCCCCCGGTGGGGGAAGGAACATGACGTCAAGGCTGCTGCGTCAGAAGATACGGGCAAGGGCACGGCCACGGGAAAGGGCAACTGTACGTACACGTACGAATGCCACGGGCGCTCCTTTCCTAGAATTAGCTAAGTGGCTGGACTGAGGTGCCGTACTCAGCACGTGTTTGAAGCTGGTCAAATGGCCATATTGACCGCGGAGTGGACGGCGCGTGCACTCCCGGCCTCCCCGCAGCTTCCTCCCCTGCATGTGGGCCCCCGATCGTCTCATAATATGATGAGGATTCACCAGTATTGAAACCACCCTGCGACCGGCCGGAGACCTCCTCCTGCTGAAAGCTTACATACATACATATGTATTAGCAGTGTTGGCTAAGACGAAATCCATTAGTGCATTCATTTCCTTCTTTGCGTGTCCATTCCTCCAGCATTCATCTCCGTCAGCAACTGCCTGTGTTTTGTCAGATCCCCATTGGAATGCTGCGTGTCATCGTCGGCAGTGAAGCGGATCAACATCTCTGATTCCGACATGGACATGGAATAGCCATGAATAGCCTTTGAAGTCTGCAGCTCTCACCCAGATATTGCTCTCTCGCCATCCGGCAATCGCTGCATCCTTTCAATTCACCCAAAAGTTGTGATCCGCCGGCTGACCTATCCTCGCGCATTGCAACCGCTCCACCCATCATTGGTTGCGTTTTCACCGCTGGGACATGGGCGTCGGGGCCGAGGACCCCGACAGCTCCGTCAACAGCATTCATGATGGCAACCGTTCAAGCCATGGACATCAGCCCGCCAAAAGGCATCGATGTCCATCACAGAAATGACGTCCATCTCAGATCCGCCTCAATCCCGCACAACCGGCCAAATTACGGGCCTTTGACCAATGTGAACGAAGACGGTTGCTTCGAGTCTGATCGTGTAATCAAGAGCGGCTACGTCGAGAAACGGACAAAAACAAAGGTTTGTGAGGCCACCGCAAAGCAAAGGGGAGGCATTCGACACCGTGTCGCTGACTGTTGTCCGTGGTAGAACTGGAAGACTGTCTACATTGTTCTCCGACCGAAATCCCTGTCCATGTATAAGAACGAGAAAGAGACGAAGCTGCGTTCTAAAGTGCACCTCTCCGATCTGACGGCTGTGACATTTCTCAAGGATCCGAAACATAAGCGAGATAATGTCTTTGGACTCTTTTCGCCCTCTCGAAATTTTCATCTGCAAGCACCGACGAAGCGTGATGCGCAGGAATGGGTTGATTTGATCCGGAAAGATGCGAGAATTGACGAAGAAGAGGAAGAAATGTTTCTCTCTGGACCACTGGCACAGAGTCCGTCACCTGGAGGACTGATGACACTTGCAACCTCGGGCCCTCGAGACATTTCCCGAGGCCCTGACACGGACGGAGTACTCTCAAGCTCCCCAGAACCATACGGGCCTCCAGAGCCTAGATTTTCAAGGAGGCACCAGCGACGCGAATCGTCTATTTTCGATTCTTCGGGCATGTCAGGCAACGAGCTGCCGTCGCAATCGGAAATGTCAGATAGCGAGCTGCACAGACCCAATGACACGACTTCGAACGCAGCTGCCATGGGGAACCGATCAGGCAGCCAAGTCAGCATAACAAACCTGGTTGGCCAAGGCAACAATGGTGCCGCTGCGGGCCAAGACCTTGACCGAGTGATATGGCAAGGGTGGCTATGGCTTTTGCGAAGTAAAAGCGGTGTTAAGCAATGGAAAAAAATGTGGGGAGTTCTCCGGCCTCGAAATCTCATTCTTTATAAAGACGAGTCCGAGTATGCGGCACAGTGGATAGTTGAACTTTCTATTGTCGTCGATGTCGTGGACACAGACCCGGTCAGCAAGAAGAAGAAGAACTGCTTGCAAGTCATCACGGAAGAGAAGAGCTATCGATTCTGCACACGCGATGAAGAATCACTCGTGCAATTCATTGGTGCCTTGAAAAGCTTGCTTGTCAAGCGACGAGGCTCGAAGCTTGGGTAGCTCCTTCGTCTTGGCTTTTATGTCGAACTCGACTCGTGCTGCTCAGGACACAGAGACAAGATGATGACGACGACGACGACGACGACGCTTCATCCACGCCACATTCACTATGACTGATGATCATTTACGGCGTTTAGTTCTTGAAAACCCCTGCGGAGGGCTCTGCACGAAGCGTCACAGATTCTCAGATCCTCCATTGATTCCTTCTCTCTTGTAGACCGGCGTTGGTCCGAGGGCGGCATTTGTACGTGGATTTTGGGGCGCCGTGGAGCCGGGCGCCGACAGTCTGGCGACCTTGCAGGTGAGCGGCCGGTTTGCTTCTGGTTTGATTTGGCTTTTGTCACTATTGCAAGTGCTCTAGGCGAAACTTGACAGGCAATGTATTGGATGATGGAGCAATACAACCATGTACTTGTATCCTTCCTTTCCCCCGAGATCCCGTAGGCTCATCAATCACAATCGCCGCTGACAATCTTTGTCTCCCAGGGCTGTGGCTCAAGACGCGATTTGTTTTTCCAATTTGATACATGGTTCTGAATGATATCTTTCATATCCGGATGCAGCGGATGACTCTTTGAGACGCATCGCAATTGCATTTCATGAAGTGCTCCTTGTACACATGAAGATCACAAAAAATCTTTTACACACAAAAAGAAAAGGAAGAGGTCAGATTGCGGAATTTTAATAAAGGGCATATCAGTGAAGGAATGCCAGACACCAAGGGAATAAGGCACCCATTCTCCCCTGAAAATGGAGTGGAAAAGAAACGCTGAACACCAAGTAAGATCAAGCTCCAGCCTCCTCTGAAAGGGATGCATGGTTGGTAAGTAATCGTCATCGCCGAGGCTATAGAAAGAAAAAAGCCGTCCTATGAAAGGGATTGTGGTTGTACTGAATCGCCAGAAACGAACGTCACTCATTCGGTCTCGTGTTGAATGCCCAGAATCATGATCCGTCAGCTCCGAGACCAAAGAAATTAGTGTCGAAATCTCCATGCTCCATCGTGTCAAACGTGTTGTCCCGGTCATTCATGAGATCGTCAAACGTGTCACCTGACACGCCGTCTTCCAGGCCAAAGTCGAAATCCATACCATCGGCCTGTCCGTCGCCCGTGAAAACATCGTTGAAGGCGGCGTTGGGCACTTCGACCGTCTTCTCAGTGTCTGTATTAGCCTGGTTGGATGCTTCTCCCCCTCCCAGCATCGAAGCGGCCTTCTGTTCCAACCCACCGACCGTCGCGTCGTCCGACAAAACGTTGCCGTGTGCACTCTCTGACGATGCTTGACCAACGAATGGCTCGTTGGCATTGGAGGCGAACAGGCCCTTGGCGGCCGCACCAGCAAGCTGCGTTCGGTTAGCGTTGCTTGGGGCAAGCGTGAATTCCATGTCGGTGAAGTTGAGATCTGCATTAGTCAAAGGTGGAACATCGTTGCCGCCAGCTATCATGGCCATCTGAGTCTGAGGGGTGTCGGACTTTGTATCCATCATGGCAATGGGCGCGGGAAAAATAGCTGGTTTGCCTTCCTCCTTGATGGTGTTGGGCCTTGGCTCAGCGACAGGTCCAGGCAAAGGTGCATCTCCCTCCTTGATGGGCAGAGGAATGGCAAACGAACCGGGCATGTCCATGTCGCTGATCATATAGGGCATAGGGGCGCCGAATTTACCGGCATCCGAATGCCCATTCTGAGAAATGGGAGCCGGTGGCGGATTGCTTTCGATGGGAACGGGCGACTTGGCCAGGGGCTCGACAGGCTGCAGTTGGGACGAGGATGACGATGAGTCGGGGGATTTGTGCTGAGGTTTTAGCTCATTCATATCGCGAAGGATGACCGACTTGGCCGAGAGCTACGTTGGAAAGGGTGAGTTAGTTATTCATGTACTTAGAAAGCGAATGACTGCTGAGCTACACAGCTTCGTCATACCAGGTCGTTTTCAAGATCATCGAGGGCATTGTGGAATGCCTCGAGAATGTCCGGTAGCTTGGGTTGCTCCAGGAGAGGGGGCAATTTGCCTTGACTGTCGCGCGAAGAGGCACGAATCGCCTTGCCAGTGTGCACGAGCTACATGCCGAAGAGTTCGAAGTCAGTAGGTACATTGAAATAATCGCGCCAGACTTGGGTAAGTATGGGCAAGCGTGGGCATCCAAGCAGAGAGACGTACTGCGTCATTGATCAGCAGCACAAGCGCGTCCAATGGATCTTGAGTCGTGGCAGAGGCCATGATATTCTGGAAAAAGGAAAGCGTTGTCTTGGAACGGCTGACGAGGTGGGAAGCCGCCTTGCTGATAGACAGGTAGGCATCTGAGGGTACCTACCTACCGCAGACAGGCAGATAAATATGCAAGTATGTCATGGAATCTCGTGGACCCGTTGAACTTCGCGCCCTGCACGCACAACAGACGCGCACGGCTCGGCACGGCTCGGCAGAGCCGTGCGCGCAGACTCTTCCCCTTAAGATGACTAATCGCAGAATCGACGCTTGCTCGCAGTAGCCGTAAGGCCAGTCCATTACAAAGTAGTAGGTAATGAAAATTGGTGTGTCTAGCACTAAGTCATGTTCATACCTCCTACTACCTAGTATCTAGTAGGTATCTACCTACCATGGCGTGCCACCTCTGTTTTTGGTCAGAGCTGGTCAAAGCTGGTAAGAGCTCAGTAATAATCAAGATTCCACGTCAGAGTAACGAGAGCTCAGGCCATCTTTCCAAAAAGTCGGTTTTGTCACTAAAAACAAGGGGTGGGCGTGTAAGTAGGTAATAGGTACAGTGGGTTGTAGGCATGAGGACTTGTAAATTGGTGCTGATCGTCCGCTGTCTTTCAGCGTCGTGAAGGTGGGCGAACGAGACCAGGATGGGTGGGGGAAGGATGGCTGCAAAAGCAGGCAGCCGAGTTGGTGCAACCCCGGGCCATAAGATGTATGCACAATATCCAGCCACTATCGTACCGAGAATCTGTCGCGGGATCAGTCGCAATTGCGAGATTTCGCGGGGCGAGTCCGGCTCACAGAAGCTTCGAATTGTGAACCTAAAACCTACATACGTGGAATGTACATTTCAGTAGCAGCATATGCACACCTCTACATTGGTACATGTACTATTCGCGGCCACTTAGTACCTACCTTAGGTACTAGGTAGGTACTAGGTAGGCGGGCCGACCCCCTGAGGGCAGCTCCTGAGCCTACAGGCAGACGGACAGTGAGGGAGCCGGCGATGCAACTCGTGCATCCGCCTAGGCGAGATTCGGCAGCCCCTGTACATGTAGATAAAGGAATTTGCATTCAATGTACCTCAGCTTGCACTGGGACTTGCACTGCTAGTGTAGGTCTGTACCTACATGTGTAGGTTTGTAGATAGCAGTCGGATGATCCTCCCGAGCATCCTCAAAATACGTCGAGTTACTGCTGCCCAAGAAAGTGATGCAGCAAACCAACGCCTATGGAGTCTACGAAGATCCGTTTGAAATCTGAGCAAACGACCCAAGGGGAAACCTGGCGTCAAGGGACAAAAAGCTAACAAAGGGTTGAACCTTCCCCCCCTGCCCGCGCCGCTCACCACCAATAGATACTAGGTACTGTATACTGATACCTATTAGGTATGTGCCCACCTAGTAGTAGGTAGGTATTACCTAATCTGGTAGATACCTAGTAGTATGTACGTACTGTCTGTACTTCATTACCCGTCCGCCTTTAGGTCCCCTGATTGAACACCAACCTCCATATCCACACCGACCTCCACAAACACGTCCACACCCACATACACACTCCTCACTTTCTGCAACTTGCAAGCCTCTGCGGAACTGGCCACATCACAAAGACGCTTCCTCTTCTGCTGCAATCCGACCGCCCTGTGCTTGCATGCTCAGAAGCTGCGCACCTGGCGCCTTCAATTTCCCTCCTAGCATTCTTTGAGTCCTTTCGTGCATGGTGAGCTTTGGTGCTTCCCGACAAATTTTCCTCGTCTTCGATTTTCATTTCGTCACTACGCTTAAAGTCTCGCAAGTTGATCCAGCAATTCTCCTACCTCTTGATCTTCTCGTCCGCAACGCCGTCATTTCTCTCTTCTCTTTTCTGCTGCACGTGGGAACGGAGATTCTGCATCAGCTCAATTTCGGCGTTGTCCAATATAATTTTTCGCGATCATACACGGTGTAATTGCTTAGCAAGCTTGCCGGGGCGCGTCCAACATCCGCAGTCGCGACCCTTTTCTTCACCTCGATCTCCTTCGTCATCACGCACGATCTCAATACCCAATTCGACATGATGGCTGATACTGCTGCCGCTTCTGCCCCAATGCAGCTCCCGCAGGTACAGGCTGTGCCCGGGAATCCTGGCCAAAACGGCCAGGGAAACCCGTCTCACATGGCACCTCCTCCTCTGCACATCCCGCAGAACACGAACCCCATTCCGACCGCCATCACCTCTCCCCTATCTGGTGGTGACGGGAATGGGATCATGTCCCCAGGCGGTTCAGGCAGCTTCCGACGAGCAGCCCCGGAGCCTAACAAGCGGGCGCTGTACGTCGGTGGCCTCGACCAACGGGTGACTGAAGATGTTCTCCGCCAAATTTTCGAGACTACTGGCCATGTTCAGAACGTCAAAATCATTCCCGACAAGAATGTATGTTGACATCTCCACAGAGACGTTACTCCCACGTACACGGCATAGAACCCATCCTCGACTACGGTACGGCTAACGCATCTGCAATCAAAGGCCAAGGGTTTCAATTACGGCTTCGTCGAATACGACGATCCCGGTGCTGCTGAGCGTGCCATGCAGACATTGAACGGCCGGCGAGTTCATCAATCGGTAAGAGTTGAGTTTTTTGGACAGCAAACCTCGCCAACTATCCTCTCAGCCCGGCTCACATAAACCCGCAGGAAATTCGAGTGAATTGGGCCTATCAATCCAACACCACCAGCAAAGAAGACACGTCTAGCCACTTCCATATTTTTGTCGGCGACTTGTCCAACGAGGTGAATGATGAGGTCCTCACCCAGGCCTTCTCTGCCTTTGGTGTGGTCTCAGAAGCTCGCGTCATGTGGGACATGAAGACCGGCCGAACCCGAGGCTATGGCTTTGTGGCATACCGTGACAGATCAGATGCTGAAAAGGCGCTGAGCTCCATGGATGGTGAGTGGCTAGGCTCGCGTGCGATCCGATGCAACTGGGCCAACCAGAAGGGCCAGCCGTCCATTGCACAGCAGCACGCAATGCAGGCCATGGGCATGACTCCCTCCACTCCTTTTGGCCACCATCAGTTTCCTGTTCATGGCGTTGGTAGCTACGACGTGGTGGCGAGCCAAACCCCCAGTTGGCAGACGACATGCTATGTCGGCAACTTGACGCCCTACACCACATCCAATGACGTCGTGCCACTCTTCCAAAACTTTGGCTACGTCGTCGAGTCGCGGTTCCAGGCCGATCGAGGCTTCGCCTTCATCAAGATGGACTCGCATGAAAACGCTGCTATGGCCATCTGCCAAATGAATGGATACAACGTCAATGGCCGTCCGCTCAAATGCAGCGTAAGTCCTTCGTCCAACCCGGCAGCTTTCCGATACTGACATCAACAACGCAGTGGGGAAAGGACAAATCTTCCAACGCGCAAGGCAGCTTCGATGCTGCCCAGCCCTTTAGTCCCCAGAGCGGCCAGAATGCAGGGCCAGGCTTTCCCGGGTCGGCGGGTTACTACCCTCAGTACGGCGGTAAGTTGAACGAAACTGGGCCTCGGCCTGCAAACTAACACGTTGTGTCCGTGGACTGACGTCGTTGTCATTGCCGAACCAGGCCAATATGGTGGTCAGCCTGGCAACTTTGGGGGTTCTCAGGGCGGATCGACGGGCGGATATGGCGGTTCCTCGATGGCCTACGGCGGCCCTCAAAACTCAGGCGGCGGCGGCGGCGGCGGCGGCTTCGGCCGAGGCCAGCAGGGCCACAACGGCCAATGGAACCAGTCCGGCCCCGGACAGAATTTCAACAATGGCTTTGGTGGCTTCCAGTCGTGATCGGAACGCATCGCCATCGGCATGAGGTTCGTATTTGTTGGACGGGCATGGGCAGGAGGGCAAATGGTGCACCCTCGTGGATCGAATGGACTTTTTTCAAAAAGCATGTTCCCTTTCTGTTTCTTCCGCAATCTCTACGCAGCTGTCTCATAACCTCCCCTTGTGACTTCATGAGCGATGAGCTTTGTTCCTACCATAAATTCCCCCCTGTTCCCCAGCTTCTAGTCATCACTTCACTTCTTCATCTTGTTCTTTTCTTGATGACGATGACGACGACGACGACGCTCCATCTCCTACTGCAACTTGTCTTTCTTATTTTTCTTCATTGAGTATAGGGACTCGGCAATGTGGTGTAGCAGTATTTCTGCGTGAATCGCTTCTGTCATATCTTCATGTCTGCTGAGGCTGCTGCTGCGTATTCCTGACCGGTCTCGCGCACACAGTACGATCGACAAGTCAAAACCATGCCGTTTCGTCGCAGCATAGGCTAGAGACTCTTCATTCTTCTTCTTCTCCTTCTTCTTCTGTTTCTTTTTTTTTTTTTTTCATATAAAAAGATACCATCTCCTTGGTTCATAGCAGCATGAGCTCGGATTTCCTGCTGTGTGATTGAGCTGCATATTGATTACTGTTTTCTCTAACTCCTGTTCAATCTTGTGCCTGGGGTCACAAAAAAAGGCCACAAAAAACTCCTCCTGCCGATTACCAGGAGGAACGGGGCTCTCAGTTGGCGCAAGAGGACGTCTCGGCGCATGACTCTCAGGGAGACCTTTGCATGTGCCAATAGGCACAGCGCTGCATGTCTGACATGTGTGATGGCTGGTCTAGAATTCGAAAGTTGGCATTTTGGCGTGGTTTTCGCATCAGTTGGTACCACGCCAGTTCTACTTGGTCCAAGATCTTATCATATACAGCCAATGACGTTTCCTAGGGGAGATTTCGAAGACGGACGGACTGACTGACTTGGGGGAGATGCACGAGGGCGGAGAGAAATCTCAGGGCAAAGAGAGGGGAGAGCGGCTTCTCAGTTCTCCTGTTGGAAAGGAAATCTATCAAACATAGCTGGGGAAAAAGGAGGAAGCGGAAGCGAGTCTGTTGCCACAGGCACAAGACAGGCGAGGCAGGCAGGCAGTCAAGTCCTTTGTTGTGTCTGCCGCGAATCTTCATGTCACGATCATTACCGTGGCCACCAGCTATTGTCTGCGGATGGGCGCGATTGGATACCGCCCCATGATTGAAAGTATTTGATAACTTATCATGATGAAATCATAGCATACATGTGTCCTCGTCCACAATTTTCCAGACGTGGCTGTACTGTCTTGTGTCTCATCATGCCGCACCAGCGGAGAACCCTCGACCCCACCTACTTTCTTGTCAATCCGAGTGGGCTTCCCGCTCCCCAGTTGCTCGGGCGTCGAGGCCCAAAAGCAAAGAGGCCCAAGGTGGCGCGGAAACAACACACCACCTCGCTTTGTCTTGAGGTTTATTGTCTCTTATCACAATCTTCTCTTTCTCTTTCTCTCTCTCTCTCTCTCTCTCTCTCTCTCTCTCTCTCTCTCTCTCTCTCTCTCCTTTTCTCCTTTTCTCCTCCTTAACGTCTTTCCTATTTCTTTTCTTTTCTTTTCTTTTCTTGTCCAGCATTGGTGCCATGAATGACGACTTCAATAAAAATGACAAAAGACACGAATCAAGTGACTGGCTTCTCCCTCACCTTTGCCAACTCTTTCATCAGACCGGCTCATCACGTCATTGCAGCTGGTGTGGGGGCATGTACATATAGAGACACAGCTTGTCCTTGTTCGTGTACGGGAGACTATCTGTCTCTCGCCCCTCCTTCCTTCTTTTCTTTTTCTTCCAAAATTCATCATCCGGCGTTGGCATTCCATTTTGTCATTTGTTGTTGCATGGGCCAACACTGGACAGAGAAATTGAAATATTACTGTGGATTAACTTGTACATGGATAGAAGAGGAGCCATCGCGCATGGACATAATAGTGGACTTTATGAGATGAAGCATGAAAATCAACTCTTGACAGCACCAGTTGCTCGGCCTCCTACAAAGTAACCGTCCATTCTCCATGTTCTATTCTTGACAGGGACTCGTCACTTCACCACGACTCTGAGTCGTCAAGACCTTGTGATGCACGACGTGATGGAAAAAACCACCGCCGTCTCGCTCAGGCCATGGCCAATCGACACTTTAAACACATAGTCCAAGTTATGCCTCGTCGGCAAAGCACGTAAACATTTGTACATGTCACTAGTAAAGAGGTGGGTAAGTTGTCCCAGCCAATAACGCGCGCGAAGTAATCCACAACCACCATATTCGGGAGACTGGAAAAAACAGAATCAAAAGAAAGAAAGCAACGGCCATCTTGGTAGATCAAAATACAGCATTGGTATTAGTACTTTAGTAACTATCCTCTCCTCCACCGGGTATCGAACGAAACAGCGAATGCAGTACACGTGACCATGGAGAAGCGACCAAGACAACTAAGCCTTCCTCCCCTAAAACCCCGCCCTTTTTTTGTGGTGTTTGTATTTCTGTGTGTGTTTCTTCTCCTTCAAGGCTCGATGTGTTTTGAATTTTTCAATCTTCAACAAAACAACTGACATGGAATTGGTACCCGTGAAAAAAAGCCTTGACAGGGTATCTTTGGTATCTTTTAAAAAAAAATGCACAAAACTTCCTTACAGTCCCAGGCCCTCTCACAATACCATGTTAAGTTACGGTCATTTGATTCTCCAGTTTCCCGAGCTCGAGATTGCGTGAGCGAATTGCCGATGCGCCAAAATGCATTGAGCAGCATGACGTAGCCGTCCCGGAATCATGTGGCTGGTCTGACAAGAAGAACGACGCCGCTACCGGATGGCGGCTGGGTTCGGCACAACACACTAAGCAGCAGCAGTGACGGCAGGAGTGGCGGAGGCGACATTTTCAGACTTTGTCTCAGCCTCGGTTTCTGTCGGCTTGGCGGCGGGCTTGGCGGCGGCGGCGGCAGTCTCCTCGGTAGAAGTGACAGCGGGAGCAGCGGTCTCCGTGGCAGGCTCCTCCTTCACGGCTTCCTCAACAGGCTTCTCTTCAGCCTTGCCCCCTGTTTTGCCCTTGATTGTAGCACGGAGCTTGGAAAAAGGGCTCTGGCTTTGGCGCTTCTCAGCCTTGTCGGCCTTGTCCTCAGCGTCGACGGGGTTGGGTGACTTCTCGCGCCTTCCGAAAGCGAAGGGAAGCGAGGATTTGCGCTTCTCCTTGACGTCCTTCTTTGCGGCAGTCTCAGTGGCTTCGGCGGGGGTAGTGGCTTCGGCGTTCTCACCAGCCGCGTTGACCTCCTCGGCATTCAGAGGGGCGGTCGACTCAACCGGGGGGATGACGGGGGCGGTGGCGTCAGTAGTGGTGATCTCGCTCTCTTGAGCCGTCTCCTCGGTGGGCTGCGCGGGCTCAAATGGCTTCTTGTCTTTCTTTGCGAAGACGCCGCCGAAAAAACTGTTGCGCTTGGAGCCAACAGGCTTCTCCTTTGGGCTCTCAGCCTCCTCGGCCGTCTTGTCATCCGTGGCGGCAGCGGTCTCGCCCACAACTGCAGGGGTAGTCTCCTCGGCCTTGGCAGCATCGGCGGCGGGCTCGGTGGCGGGCTCGGCGGCAGACTCAGTGGCGACGGCCTCTTCAGACTTGACTTCCTCCTTCTTGTCCTTGGAGGAATCTTTCTTGCCGAATCCAAAGATGGAAGCGCGCTTGCGACTGGCAGATCTGGGTTTAGCATCTTCGGCGGGCTTTTCCTCAGGCGCGGCGACGACGGCAGCGCCTTCAGCAGCGGCGATAGGGGCGTCTTCGGTTTTAGCAGCCTCTTCGGTCTTGGCAGGCTCCTCGGCCTTGGTCTCCTCCGCAGGCTTCTCCTCCTTGGGGGCGGGCTTAGGCTTTAAGCTTTCCAGAGCAGTCTTGTAAGCCTCAGACTCCGTCACCGAGGCGGCCAGCTCCTTGGCCGCGGCAATCTTGGTCTTCAGTTGGGCGACCCAGCTGTCACGCTCGGCAGTGCTGGCAGCCTTGAAGCTGTGCTTGGCACCCTTGTGGGTCAGAATGAACTTGTTGGCGCCATCCAACTCGGGCTCGGTGGTGTCAGCCTAGCAATTCAATCATGATTAGCAAAGATGGCCGTCGACTTGACTGGCGTTTGAGCTGAAGTCTGAACAAACCAGATTGATGACATTGGAAGGAGACTTCTTGTCACCAGCAAGAAGCAGACCGTTTCCGGTGTGGGAAGCCCACGAGACGTTGTGGTGGGCGTGCTCAACATTCTTTTCTCCTTTGAGGTAGGCAGCAAGGGCCTTGGGCTCGAAAGACTCGGAGCCGAAGAAGAAGAACTCCTTGCTTGGAATCAGGTTCCTTGCGGCGTGCGTTAGTTTGATGGGGCGATAGCAAAATGAGAAGCCAACGAGACATTGTTGTTAGCCCGTTGCCATTGTGGGCAGTGACATACTTGGGAAAGCTGGCACCTTGGGCTTTGTGGCCCAAGTATCCCTCTTCAACAGGCTTGGTATCTTGAGCGGGCTTGTCCTCGGTTTTAGATTCCGTCTCCTCGGCAGGCTTGGCCGCCTCGACAAGTTTGCTGGCCTCGGCGGGCTTCGATTCTTCGGCGGGCTTTGTTTCTGCCTCGACGGCTTTATCTTCAACGGCAAGAGCTGGAGCAGGCTCTGTAGTCGTCGCGGCAGCGGCAGCAGCGGCAGGAGTAGCCTCTTCCGTCGGGAGTTCAACGGGCTTCTGAATCTCAGCCATTGTGGTTGATTTAAAATAGAAGAGGAAAAAAGCAAGAGTTACGAATTTGATGGGTATCACTAATAAAGAACAAGATGGTATCAAAAGTGGAAGAAAAAAAGACAAGATCCAGAAAGTCAGGCCTGGATCGAAGCTGGAGAAGAAACACAAATGCTGAGATGTGGAAGGAGGAAGAAGGGAGGGAAGCCGGTAATGGCACGAAGGACGAGTAGGGGATACTTATTTGCTCACGAGGCAGGAGGGAGCACGCAAGGCACGCCGAGGAAATAGAAGGGGAGAGGGGCGTGGCTAATTACGCTTGGGGGG